>JAAGAY010136909.1:0-45895 GCA_011801015.1 Ardeotis arabs | reverse complement strand
TTTTTTTTTTTTTTTTTTTTTTTTTTCTTCCCCCCCATCTATCAAGCTTCTAGACACTAAACAGAAGATAGAAAAGACCCTTCAGTCTGATCACAATGTCAGTGCTGCCCCACTCTGATTGCCTTTGATTCTTTGCTGTGAGATCTGCAGAACCCTGCCGTGCACTTGCTGGTTAATGTATGATGCGCTGTCTGGCACCCACTCCACTTTCTAATTAGGATTTATTTACGATGAAGGGAACTCTGACCTGTGCATACGTTAGATATTGCAGAATTATTGATCCTCAGTTGCACAGCTTATTGCAGGCTAGTGGATTATTTCCACTAAAAAACTGTTTCCTTTGTAATGTGGCCTCCTAGTTGATAACTCACAGCTACTTCCCCCTCCTGGCTGTCTGTTGTTCTTACTAAGGTTCAAAATACATTTAGTCATATTGTAAGAAGTTCATAAAGCCTGTCTCACAACCAGTTTTGATCACTCACTAACACAAATAGTATGTGCCAGTTTTCAAGCCATTAGTTAGTGGGTTTACTTAATCATAGAATAGAATCATAGAATCATTACAGTTGGAAAAGACCTCTAAGATCATCAAGTGCAACCATCAACCCAACACCACCATGCCTACTAAACCATGTCCTGAAGTGCCATGTCTACAGGTTTTTTGATCACCTCCAGGGATGGTGACTCCGCCACTTCCCTGCAAGAATAAGATAAATTGCTCTGTAGATGGTAATCCTGTTCCTCGGTTCTAGCTTTCTGAAGTGTGGACCAACCTTTAATAAGGCTCAGGGCACCTGTTTAACTGTGCCTATCTCCTAGTCTCATTGACTTAAGCCCAACAGCGCATTCAATATGGCTTGTCATCCCAATTAGCACGCACCCAGTCTGCAAATGCAGTGTGCCCATAGACAGGCCTGCTGCAGTGGAACCAAAAGCATTCGGTGTGTGCTATTTCACTGTTTAAGTTTCCCAGAAGTATCTGGTATCTCCTTGTGAACACAAAGTAGTTTTAGGCACAGACTATTTCATCTGCAGGAAACAGAAGCTTTGCAGTTGTTCATTTTTTTTTTTAATTTCCATATGACATGAGTGGACATGTTGTTTCTCAGGTAGCATTCATTATCCAAGTGACAACTTCTGTTTGGAAGTATATATAGTCTTTATTCATTTTCTGATAAACCCAATAGCTTGGCTGTGTGGCTAGTGATTAATGTCGTTCCCATTCAAAATCAAACCCGTAGTTGATTCAAATAAGTAATCTTACTTCTCAAGTCTCCTTTTTTTCAGTTGGGTGTATCTCCTGGATTTGAATCCAGTCCTGCTATCTGGCTGAGGCAGTGACGGAAACTCTTATTATTTTAATTGGAGACCTTTGGAACTAGACCTTGGGTCTAGAAAGAAAAATGAATTTAAAAGGCAGTTGCACTTCAGAGAAGGAAATTAATCCTTGAGAAAGGAAAACGCCTTCTTTGTTTCTGTGGAAGGAAGACTTCAGAGAGGTTTTTAAAATGTTTTATTCTTGTAAATTGTGTCTAGAAATCAAAAAAGCTAAATCAAGGAAGATGCTTCTTTTGCATTTTGGGTTTGCTTTTGTGAAAGCACAAAATTGTTTTCCATTTTGTTTTGAATATAATTTAGATCTAGAGATAAGATTTACATGTTCAGATAGAGATATGACAGTCCTGTAGTGCAGGACTTACATAAAAATTAGCTTGTATAATTATTTATAATAATGGTAATAATCTGTTGGGCATTTTTTATGTCAAAGAAGGTCATAAGCTCTCTACTGTATTATTTTTCTTTTTTTTCCCCTTTAGGTGTAATGTAGCAGCAGGAATTTAAAATGGATGTGTCTTACTTGAGGACAGAGTTAAAATTGCTTAAATCAGGGACCACTTGTACTGATTTAATTTACTCACAAACTCTTTGGAGGCCTGTAACACGGATTCTTGTGAAAGGTTATTGGTGTCAGACATAGGCTAGTTGCAAATTAATGCTTGGGACCCATTTAATAGTTACGTAGATTATTATTGGTAATGAGCCATTTCAGGTAAGATGAAAATGCATAAGAGGAAGAGTTTAGTTGTCTGACTTCAGGTGTGAAGAAGAAAGCCGAGTTACTATGCAACTGAGTCTAAAAGACAGCCACACACCTTTCTTTTTGGCTCTACCCTGTGCGCTTGTCTCCTTGTAACTGTGTGCATGTAAACTTCATCTGTGGCCTGCAGTGGGTCAGTTACCATGGTGCTGGACCTGGCAAGGTGGGTTAGAGGTGAACCTTGTCACATGTCTAGTTGCTGAAAGACTTAACTTGTTCTTGTGGGAAATTAGGGTAGAGAATGTATCCCCAAATTAGTTCTTTTATCCCTGCTGCTTATACCCTTCCTTCTTGTCTCACTACCCTACTAAAGCCACTCTACAGAGGATTTATCACAAGGTGCCTTAGGAACAAGGAGCATGTCTGAAATAAGAGCCATAGCTGTCATTAATCCAAGGGATTTCTTCTCCTTGTTTCTCTGCCCATATGGGTTGAGGGGAGGCACTTCCTAAAGTCAGGCAAGGAGAGCCCCCGTAGGCTGTTCCTGGAGGTTTAAGCTGTTCATTAGACTGCCTTGTTGCTGTAATGAGTAGCAGAATGGTGTTTGCGTTTTCTGGCACCATAAGATCTTTGCCTTTTAAAATCATACGCTGCTGTCAGATATCAAGGAACACCAGAGGACTACTTTTGGTGTGCTAATGCTAAACCTGAGGATGAGAGGAACACTAGATAGATATAGAAGAGCATTCCTTGTGGCCATTCGTCATTTTTTCTAAACAGAGTGTTTGAATCCAGCGTTGTGAGTGGAGTGTGCTTATGTATATTGAGGTTGGATAAGAGACCAAAGCAACAAAGATTTTTGATTTTAAAGTATGAAAGAAAAGACTGTTTCTCTGTTTCTCATATCTTGGAAAATATTGTCTGTGACAATGTCATGTAGATGTAGCAGCCTGTTGTTATAGGAGAGGGGTAATGGTTTTAAACTAGGAGGAGGTAGATTCAGACTAGACATCAGGAAAATTTTTTTACAATGAGAGTGTGGAACACTGGAACAGGTTGCCCAGATTGGTGGTAATGCCCCATCCCCGGAAACCTTCAAGACCAGGTTGGATGGGACTCTGAGCAACCTGATCTGGTTGAAGGTGTCCCTGCTTCTTGCAGGGGGGTTGGACTAGATGGCCTTTAAAGGGCCCTTCCAACCCAAACTATTCTATGATCTCAATTGGTAGAATGAAAAACTAGGAACTTATTGTGTTAAGTACGCTGGCTAATTAGACTGTGACAGAAGCCAGGAGTTTAGCAGGAGTCAAAAGTGCTAAGTCATTTATCTAAATAAGTTATTTGTAGTAAATATCAATTAAAGTTTTAGAAGGTACAGAATACTGCAGAGTTCAAATACATATTGCTAGGAGGACAATTTTCTGTGAGATTATTCTACTTTTTGCCTCCAAAGAGTCTGGCAACTTATTCTGAAACACTGGTGCTGTTGCAGCTGAAGACCCCACATCAGGCCAGGTGGACAGTGGGTCTGACTCCCCTCAGCTTTTCTGCATTCTGTTCTGGATTTTACGCGTTGCTTTCCCAGAAGCTTCATCAAAAGAAATGCACCCTTTATCAGGCAGGGAGGGGGGAAGAATTTTGTAATCCATCAGTGAGAGTTATTTGGTTTAAGCCCATCTGGACTGGTGAATCAAGTCCCTTGGGCAAGAAGCTGGATGCCAACAATTAAGCTCAGAACTAAGGAGGCTTTGCTAAATAATGACCTTGAAGTTTAGGAGCTGCACTTGGAAATTACAAATAGCCAGAGATGGTCTCCCGGCAATCTCCAGGATGCCCTGGTGGCTATGAGCTCTCCTCAGAGGGAAGCAGTTTGCTCTCAACTCACCCCTCCAAGCTGCTAGCATAGTGTTTCAATGGGGAGTATCTTGTAGCTGGTCATACCTTTTTCAGACCTATATTCTTGTGAGCTGTGATGGTTGTCTGGCAGTCCTTGTCTACATGATGTGAATGCTTTTGATGTCCTGTGATTTCAAAACTGAGTTCTCAGCGCCAACCGTTTGCTTTTTATGTCCTCCCAAGATACAAATTTTAAATGGAGGAGAGGATATTTTAACAAAATGGAGCACTGAACCTCTTGCTGAAGGGCACGTATGAAGACTATATTTATAATGTGTTTGCACTCCTTCTATGCTTGGTTTATATTGTTTATATTTGATGTGTTGTGGCTGATTTGTAATAGTATATTGGAACTTACTCCCTTTAAATAAACTTTTCACTATGCAACCAAGAACTTTGTCTTCTGTTTAAAGCAAGTAAGTGTCTATGAAAAACTGAACTACAGACTTTCCAACAAAACAAGAATACAATTAAACTTAACTTTATGAGCAAAGATGTGGCAAATACTTAAAATGTACTTTGTAGTGTACTGGACATTCTGGTTATAAATGGGTAGGAAAATACTCTGTTGTCAGCTGGTGATGATGGTTCAAGCCAGGAAATTTTGTCTGTTAAAATGACTTGCTGGGATATCTTTTTTTAATTCTTCAAATTCTGTGCAATGCTTGAGATTATACTGAATGCCTGAAGAATTGCAGAGGAACAACCACGTAGCCAAGCTCATATAATAGATACGGATAGAGTTTGAATGCTTTACCCTCCATGCTTCATATTGGTACTTTTCACCTCCGTTTGCAGAGATCCCATACAGCTAGCTATTCTGTTACTTCAGCTTTCAGTCTGAAGGATTAAAAACATCTCATAAGTTACCAGGTACTGATTAAATTGTCTAGAGAAAAGTGTTTGCCCTTCATAGCTCCTCAGAGCTGCCTGCCCATCAGCTTTATCTGAAGACTTTTTACATGGCCTGAAGGAAGCACCTGCTGGTCAAAATGAGGAATGATAACCTGCAGCCTGAGCCATCCTTCCTTGCCTGTCTCATTATGAAGCTCAGTAGGACAAGTACTGCAGAAGTTCAGTTGTCTCTGTTCTGGTCCTGCATTTCCTTGGAGTACTTTTTATAAAATAATTGACGGACGGAAGCAATCATAAAGCAAATTGATCAAAGGGACAGATAACTGCCAAGTTAAAGACATGTCATCTTCATCCCTCTCAAAGAGAAACAGCGCTACAGCTATTTGATTACCATGCACTATGAATCCCTGTCCTTGTACTTGGCTCAGGCATATGGCCAAGAGGAAAACTAAGCAACTTAGTGGGGATGCAGGGAAGTGATGTGAAATTTCATGTTAGTTCTTTCCCACCCTTTCTGTATTTTTCTGTGGTTGGGCTGTAGCAGAAACACCCTGATCACGAGCTGCTCAGTGAAGGTCTTGCAGCAGGCTTGGTGGCCCTGCCGGAGAAGTGACTCTTCCCTTGTTCAGCTGCGCATGGAGAACATCCTTCTTTGGCTGCTGAAGCCCTGTCATTGCTTTTAGTGGTGTTTGATTTATCAACTGCAGTTTCGAGCTTAGCAGAGCTATTCATTGTTACACAGGTGGTATTGGATACACAGCAGGCTCTCTATAGTAACACATACACAGATTTAATTGTTTAAGGAGGATCTGACACCATCCTGCCTTCTCTTGGTAGCAGCCCTGACTGTAGAGTAAGAGAAGCAAGTTTCACATCTGCTCCTTTTTATGAGGGCTAAAATAAATGTGTACAGATACCATCATTTAGGAATCACCACACAAACTATCCCCCCTGGTAAGGGATGTGTCACTTGGGCTCTGGCAACAAGTGTAATTTGCCAGGGAGGGTGGGCCTGGCTTAGGCCAGCCTCAGCTGCCGGCCTTGCTCTCCCGACCTCCTCCCTGCTGCCAGTGCTGCCCCCCGGGCTCTGCCGTGAGCGGGGCGCTGCGGCCCCGGGCGCTCCTAACACCGGCCGAGGCGGTGCGGCCAGGGCGGGCCCCGCCAGCTGCCTTCGCGGGGCGGCCGGGGGCGGCCCGCAGCTGCCCCGCGGCGACTTAATGTCGGCGCCCCGCGGCCCACGCACCCGCCCACCGCCATGCTGCCCGGCCGCTGCTGGGCCCGGCCCAGGTCGTGGGGCAAGGCCCAGGAGAGCGGCCTCGCCTTCTACGTGCTGTGGGCGCTGCGGGAGCCGCCGCGGCGGCTCGGCAGGTGCGGGCCGGTCCCCTGCCACGGGCAGCGCCTGCCGCGGGGGCTGCGAGGGAGCGGGGGTGGACTCCCCCGGGGGCCGGGGTGACCTGCATGGCTCCCACTGCCTTGCCTCTCCTCTCCTTTCCGGAGCTGCCCCTGCACGCACGGCTGTGCTGCCCCAGCTCATAGCTCTGCTCCTTTCCCAGGCTACCGCTTGTTTTCTTCATCACAGCCCTGTGCAATCTCTTCTTTAAACGGGGCACACCCTCTCCTTACCCCTGCCCTGGCATAAACGTGTTTTCAAGCGTTTTATACATTTTTTTGATCTTCCATCTTACTCCTTGATGATTATCTGTTTTCTGTTTACTTTTCTTCCCTCCCCTCGCAGCCAGTCCAGCAAGATGGGTTTCCAGGCTTGGCTGCCCCTGCCGTTGCCAAAGCAGCTGGTGGTGTTTGGGCTGGGAGACTGGAGCTGCTACTCTCCGGACACAAGCATCACAGTGGAAGTGCTGGTGTCCCCAGGAATCATGCCGCAGCGGATCGGCACGCTGGAGCCTGCCCACAGGTCATTGCGGGAGCTGGTGCTGCCAGGGTGTCGGGGTGGGGGTCCTGCAAAAGCTTTCTGCTCTGTGGTGCTGCCCAGTTCTGCTGGTGTCATCCCAAAGCTGGTCAGGCCTGCCGGTCCTCCGCCGTGGTGTCCCTCTCTAGTGAAGCTTTCAGCTTCCTTTTTGCTGCTTTTAGGGCTGGATCTTTTTTGGCTTTGGGGTGCTACCAGCTAGTGTGGGAGTAAGAATTTTTCCTGGGCAGTGTCAGTTGTGGGCTGAAAACCCATGGTCCCCTGTGCAGGTCTCTGGTGTGGGAAAGTGACTGGAGATCAGATATTTTCCTTGCCTCATTGAAAGAGATGGACAAAGGCAACTCTGTGAAGCTTGTCCTGACTGTTAATGGACAGGTAAAAGAACCGACATCCTCCTTTCTTCCTGCCCTGGTCCCAGATATTGTCACCTCTGAGCTACAGAGCTTCCACCCTCTCCTTTCTCTTTGCTACTCCAAGGCAGAGCCACCTCACGTGGATCTGTTGCTGTATGTCTGTACTGAGCCTAAATCCTCTGTGATGCTTCAGGCTTGTTCCCTAAACACAGCTTTGCCAAAACACCTCGTGTGTCACAGGAGATGGGCAGCAGAGAGCAGTTCACTTCCAGTTCACTCTCTCCTGGGTCTGTGGTACTTAAGCAGTTGCTTTACCTTGTGCTGAAGCCCTTGGATTTAGCATCTTCCCGTGCCTGACTTTGCTTTTCTTTGTGTATTCTGTTGGTGCAGGAGATGAAAGCTGGGTTATTCCTTTGCAGGGCATCTGTTCCTTGCAGCACATCTTTTTGCTCACCCTTTGTGGATGGAGGCCAGCACACTTGGCATGTCCTTTTATTCTCACTGACTGTTTCTGCTGCAGCTGCTCCGAGGTGTCTCCAGCAGTACGCCTGCCCACCCCTTCCTTGTCCCAGAGACCACCCAGTCACCAGTGCTCCCAGCAGATGATATGCCCCTTGGCCAGGGCCTGGAGGATCCCACTGCGGTATGTGTATCCTGGAGCCTTCCTTTTGTTATTTCACCCTCTCCTTAGTATCTTCTCCCTCATTCGTAGATGCTCAGCTGATGTCTAGTAGGAACGTTTGCTGCCGCTCTCTTAGTGGAGACCTGGCTAAGCAAGTTCTGGAGCCGCAGATTCACTTGTGCTAAAGCAAGTGATACTCTCCATTGAAATGCCTTTGGAAAGGTTGAATTTAACAACAATTTATTCCTTGTTGGGATGAACAACCACCATGGTTACTCCTAGCACAGACGGCCTTTCTGCCTTTCCAGTTGCCCTGTGCTAGCTGTGCCCACCGCAGCCAGCAGTATAGAAGCAGACCACTGGGCATATAGCAGCAGGTAGCTGCATTGCTCAACATATATTTGGCGGATGATACAGTTGGCATGCTGGCTGTTAAGACTCAACAGGAAAATGAGCCTGAAAACAGTCACCATGTGAAAGTAATCTCTGGCCCAGGAATGGACAGCTCACAGTAGCCTTGGGCCTTTTTCTTCAGGGATGATTTGACCAAGACTCTTGTCACAGGTTAAGAGTCAGAGCTCAGAGGTGACTGCTAGAGCATCTAAGCCTGGGAGGAAGGACATCCGCCCACCACTGAGGACCCTGGCAGTACCCTGTCCCCTGAAGCCACCATCTGGCAAGGTGGAATCCAGTGAGGCGTGGAGGAAGAGTCCTGTCCACCACAAAAAGCCCAGGAAAGTTTTATTTGAACCCACAGCATCTGAGAGAGATCTTGATGAAGAAGGTAACTCCGGCAGCTTCCAGGTTTATTTTATAGGTCTTGTCTAAATGATCTGGCAGTGCTGCTGGGCAACAACTTCCCAGTCCATTTCTCTGTATAGCTCCAAGGCAAGATGGGCTTGTCTGTCTTGGCTTGCAAAATACTGAGAACTGCTCCTTAGTCCTGGATAAACTGCTTGATGACTTCTTGCCTGTTGGGAAAAGGCTAGAAGTAGAACATGGGATACTCTTAGTGCCAGCACTCCGTACCATAACGTAATGTGCCTGTCTCTTCATGTGACTAAAAGTGCTTTATAAACGAAGGCAAGTATTGTTGGTCTTGTTTTACAGAAGAGTAAATTGGGGCACAAGAAAGTTACCTACTGTAACATTTTGTAACCTCTCAATTAGTCTGTTTGTTCCCCTACAAACAGCATACCACTTGCTCCATAGAAGACATTTGTTATTATTAAAGTATAGAGAAGATGAAAAGGAATATATGTATAGTTAGTGTAACTGTACTGACTTTTCAGTAGTGAGAAGGTAGCTGCCAAGGGGTTTGGAAACAAAACCTTTAGCTTGCGGAGTGTAAACTCCAAGTCAGCTTCAGGGTATGACCAAGTTTGTGTGTAAATGTTTGACACTAACTCAGTGGTCCCCATGTGAAGTGAGTTCTTGGGACGTGGCTTGCTTTTCACAAAGGCAAATACAGCTCCATTGTAAAGTCCGTTCTGCTGTAGGCAGTGTGAGAAGGGCAGAAATGAGCTTCCTTTAGAGGGGTAAAATGCAATGGTGACAGTATGATGGCAGTCAAAGGAACTGTGCCCTGCTCTTACGTGTCTGCATTTCTTCTGATGAGACTTTCTTCAGGATTCTTGGTCTTGCACCTTATTTGTTGCAATGAGGTAGCTTTATGCTCGGTATTGGAGGAAGGAAGGTCAAAGGGCTCTTAAACCATGGAGCTGAGCACTCTCCAGGGTATGTCTGCTGGCTGCTTTCCTTATGGGGCCATCTCTGTTCCCTCTGCAGATCTCGCAGTGGAGGAGCTGCAAGGTGAGGATTTGGTTCCTAAACCCTGGTTTGTCTTTCCAGCCACTCAGTGATGCCATTCCCTTTAATGTCACAGGCTTCTCATGCTTCATCTTTATCCCCCAGTGATCAAGAATAACAAGTAGGTGGTGTTTATATACTATTCCTTTCCATGCCGTTGCCCTCGGTATAGGTGCTTCCAGTACTGTCAGGCTCTCCAATATGCTTCTGTAGCCTCTCTGACTCTCAGGCGCACTTCTGGGTGCATAGCCTTTTGAGGCAAAGGGTAAGACGTAGAATAGACTTTGGTTAAAAGGTATTTTTTAGCTTGCTTAGCCAGCTGCAGGGGGCTGGGAGAGGAAAGGAGGAGGAACAGAGCAGTACAAGGAATATCTCTGGAAGTGGCTCCAGGCTTCTGGTTGTTGTATCTTAGGCACTAACAAGGGGGTAGCTGTCCCTCACAAGGAGTAACACAGGAGGATAGCACAACCAGGGTGCTCCTTCTGGGGATGGGTAATCAATGGGGGGCATCCAAGCCTGTCTGAAGTGGCAGCCTGTATGCGTCCTTCCTCAGGGAGCTATGTCTCTTGTGACCCCAGAGGGAAGGGACCTGAGGCCCTTGCCTTCCCGTTTCTCTCTTCTGGGCCTTCATCTGCCTTGTTCTCCCCAGTAGGGAAGGGAGCTGGGGGTGTCTCACCTAGCTCTGCTCACAGCCCTGTGCTCTCACCTCCCCAGGCAGTCCCAGCCCACGGTGGTGCCATGCCATGTGCCTCAGTGACCTGGGGACGGCTGTTCTGATTGGTGGAGAAGGTGTCGATCATCAGTCCTGCAAGGATGCACTCTGGAAGCTGGAAATTGGTGGGGACTTTAGGACTATCAAAGGCAATGGGGGCAGTGGGACTTTGGGACAATTCATGCAGATGGGAGGGGGTACTCAGGAGTCTGTGCATAGAGAGGGGACAGCAAAGGTGTCACATCTCCTAGCATGATCACTGGGCTGAGCTGACAGCGTAGGGTGCCGTGAGAGGCTGTGAGGTTGTACATGAGAGCCCTCCAGGAGCTAAGGTATAAATTCTGGAAAGGGTTGGGTGAGTTTTAAAGGGTAAAAGCAACAGGGCAGTTTGCAGTCTGTGTGTAATGACTGGTGAAGTGTGAGACGCAGTTCCAGTGCCTTACAGCTTTTTTTGCACCTCACCGACCCTCTCTTCCACCTTACTATTCCTCACTTAGTGTTCCTCTTCATTCCTTACACAGAAGCATTTCTGACTGAGTCCCCCCTAGCCCTGAATCAAAGGAGAGGAGGATATGAAGGGAGCAATGTAAAGATTTTTTTACTTTTTTTTAAATCTGGAGAAATTGAGAGCATCTTTGAACTCCACACCATCTGTCTGGTCTTGCTTCCACAGACAATGATTTCTGGCTTCCAGTGGATTTCCAGCTACAAAACACCATGCCATTGTGCTTGCATGGTCACACAGCTACCTACGACCCAGACACCAAGCGTATCTATGTCTTTGGGGGCATAAGGGAGGACAAAGACTACAGCAGCATCTACATTCTTGACACAGTCAGCTGGAAATGGCTCCTTGTGGCTGTAAGTGCTGCAGCTCTTCCAAGATAAAAGCACAAGAGGGGTGGCAAGTCCTGCCTGAATGTGGCAATCAGTGCGCCCATATCTTTACTCCAATAGTCTTGGTCCACTATTGCTGCAGGTTGTCTGAGCTGCTTAGTTGGGACTGACAGGTATAAGAAGGCTGTGTTGAAAGGCCACAAACTTGGCAGAAACCATGGGCTGCGCCTACAATGAATGAAGCAAGGGGAAAAAATGGTTGCTGCAGAGTGCTGTGTCTGGCCAAGGTTGTGGGTGGGAGGTATTGTACAAGCGGCAGAGGGAAATGGCCTCTTATTTTATATGGTGCTGTTGAGAGCTGCACTGGATGCTGAGGTGAAGAGCTGGTCTTCTAAAATCAGAGACTGCTCTGAGCACAGCTGACCCCCGCACTCTGTGGTTGCCTGTCATGTCCTTGCAGAGCGCCCTGTCAGCAAGGGGTTATCTGTCTCCTGGCTAAGTCACAAGATGGCTTTTACAGAATAAGCCTAGATGAGATCTTTCTGTTCTCTGTCATCTTCTGAAGAAACTGAGGTAGAAGGTTGACTTCCTTCTCTCATCAGAGCATTCTGGTGGTGCAGAATACACAAAGGATGTACTGTCCCCCTGTGTGGCAAAGATCTGGCTGGGGAGCCAATAAAGTGAAAATTGAGACTTATCAAATTCACTGCATGATGTGGGCCCCTTCCCTACAGGTCATGCAGCAAATAATGCGTTTCTCGTAACAAAAGTGTGTTGAACTTTTTCCAGGCTAAAGGGAGGCTGCCAGTCCTCACCTACCACAGTGCAACTATCTACCACAAGGAGCTCTTTGTTTTCGGAGGGACTGTCCCCAAAAAGGCATCACTAGCAGTTGCACCCTGCAGCAACGCGCTCTATGTCTTTAATCCAGAGCATGAAATTTGGTACCAGCCCATCTCAGAAGGGGAGAAGCCTGTGCCTAGGCTTGGGTGAGAGTGCTCTTATTCCAGCCCTCCAAACTAGAGCAGGAAACCTCTGCTCACCTTTCCTCCCACCCCAGTGTAATTTCCTAAATATTAGGGGATTGTTCTTCACCATTTGCTTCTTAAGACAGGGCTATGATTTCAGCAATGTGACTCCCAGTACCTCCTGTCGTGAATCCCGATGGAAATCGGTCCTTGGGCTGCAGTGGCTGGGGATAGTCAGGTGTAGACTGAAGCTATGGCAGCCCAATAGCAGAAGCTAAAGCTGAAATGTCAGTTTGGGGAACTTGCTGAAGATACTTTGTTCACTTGCTTTCTCTCTGCCCAGGCATTCAGCTACTCTACTGAAGAACAAGCTGCTGATTTTTGGGGGTCGGAGGACTTCTCTCTACCTCAGTGACATGCACATCTTGGATCTGGGTAAGAAAGTCTGTGCCAGGTGGATGCCTTGGGAAGGTCCGTTCTAAGGCAGGGACTGGGAAATGAGGCATGCTCGATGGGAAAGTAGCATTGTGGAAGGCAGAGGTAGCATGGTGAACTTGGTGACAATGGATGAGGAGAAGGCTGAGGAACTCAGCAACTTTTTTTGCCTCAGTCTTCACTTGGTAACCCCTCTTCCCACATCTCTTGTGTGGATAAACCACAAGATGGGGACTGGAGGAGCCAAGTCCCTCCCCCTGTAAGAGAAGATCAGGTAGTTGCCAAGCCACTTTCCATGATAGTTGAGAAGTCATGCCGGTCAGGTGAAGTCCATGCTGACTGGAAAAAGGGAAACATTGCACCCATTTATAAAAAGGGTAGAAAGGAGGATCCAGGGAACTACCAGTCTGTCAGCCTCACCTCTGTGCTGGGAAGATCATGGAACGGATCTTCCTAGAAGCTATACTGAGGCAAATGGAGAACAGAGAAGTGATTTGAGACAGCCAGCATGGCTTCACCAAGGGCAAGTCCTGCCTGACCACCCTAGGGGCCTTCCATGATGGAGTGACTACATCACAGTGGATAAGGGAAGTGCTATGGATGTTGTCTACCTGGACTTCTGTAAGGCCTTTGACATGGTCCCCCAGAACATCCTTCTCTCTAAATTGGAGAGATATGGATTCAATGGGTGGACTGTTCAGTGGATGAGGAAATTGGTTGGAATGTCGCATCCAGAGGGTAGTGGTCAACTGCTCAATGTGCAGTTGGAGACTGATGACAAATGGTGTCCCTCAAGGGCCCATATTGGGACCAGTACTGTTTAACATCTTCATCAGTGACATAGTGGCATCAAGTGCATCCTCAGCAAGTTTGCAGACAACACTAAGCTGAGTGGTGCAGTTAACATGCCTGAGGGATGGGATGCCATCCAGAGAGACCTGGACAGGCATGAGAAGTGGGCCTGTGAGAACTGCATGAGGTTCAACAAGTGCAAGGTCCTGCATCTGGGTCAGAGCAATCCCAGTATCAATACAGGCTGGAGGATGAAGGGATTGAGTGCAGCCCTGCCAAGAAAGACTTGGGGGTGCTGGTGGATGAAAAGCTGGACATGAGTCATCAGTGTGCGCTCGCAGCCCAGAAGGCCAGTCATATCCTGGGCTGCATCAAAAGCAGCATGGCCAGCAGGTCCAGGGAGGTGATTCTCCCCCTCTACTCTGGTCTCGTGAGACCCCACCTGGAGTACTGTGTCCAGCTCTGGAGCCTCCAACATAAGAAGGACATGGACCTGTTGGAGTGGGTCCAGAGGAGGGCTGTGAAGATGGATCAGAGGGTTGGAGCACCTCTCCTATGAAGACAGGCTGAGAGAGTTGGGGTTGTTCAGCCTGAAGAAGAGGAAGCTCCAAGAAGACCTTATTGTGGCCTTCCAGTACTTAAAGGCGGCTTGTAAGAAAGATGGGGACAAACTTTTTGACAGGGCCTGTAGTGACAGGACAAGGGGTAATGGTTTTAAAGTAAAAGAGGGTAGATTTAGACTAGATAGAAGGAAGACTTTTTTTACGATGAGGGTGGTGGAACACTGGCACAGGTTGCCCAGAGAGGTGGTGGATGCCCCATCCCCAGAAACATTCAAGGCCAGGTTGGACGAGGCTCTGAGCAACCTGATCTGGTTGAAGATGTCCCTGCTCCTTGCAGGGGCGGTTGGACTAGATGACCTTTAAAGGTCCCTTCCAATCCAAACCATTCTATGATTCTATGATTAACATTACAAAAACTTCTGACTAGGCAATAGAGATGGAAAACTATGGAGTAAAGAAACATTTGCTATGGCAGGAGGGGAGGGAATGGAGAAGAACAAGATGCTGCTTTTTTGGAGCAAGCTGGTTAACAGAGAATGCAGGTTGCTGATGTGGCAGAGTATGGTAGTTTTTTTTCTAGTGGTGAGGCTGAGCTTTTTGGACATTTCACCTGCCTTTCCCCTACTTGTCAGGTTTCATGGAGTACACACCGGTCCCCCTCCTCGCAGGACAGCCTTCTGCACGTTGGTAAGATCCTATTGCAGACCCAGGAGCTATGTTCTTCCTCTTTCCTTTCTCTTTGAAGCCAGGTTTAAATGGTGTTTGTGATCAGACTCAGTTGCATATCTCTGTCTCACTAATCAAAATACAGTGGATGGCCTCTCTGCTATGGGACCAGAAATTCCTGTGCTGTCCTAGTTGGTGCCTGTAGGGTGTGGGGTTACAGACCCCTTAATCTCCCTGGAAATCTGCTTTTCAGGCTAGGGGAAGTTTTCTGCTGTATGCTAGTGAAGTGTTTGGCCTGCTGTTTGGTCACCACAGTACCTGGAGACAGACACACAGAGAGGAAGAAACTCCTGTACCAGGACTATGCAGTTCCTAAAGGGACACTATTTCCCACTAGAACAATGACCTGAATCAGACCAAAGCCCAGCTAGCCTGCTATCTCACTCCATAGAGCAAAACACAGGAGTTTTGATAGCTCCTTCTGAGATAATGAGGTGCTTTTCAGGCCTGATTATGGCCAGACCTGCAGAGGCAAACAAACAGCTCTTTCAGGGTTATTCAGCAAGTCAGGGCAGAAGAGAAGCAGAAGTTAACTTCCATTCTGCAGCTTAAGCTCCCAGCCTCCTGCTGAAGTCTACTTACTCACCCTCAGTTAGTGACTGAGGCAACCCCAGCAGATTTTGCTGTAGTCACCTTTCGGGCTTTGGTCGCAGTTTTCATGCAGCTCTGGCTGTGTCAGACCAGAAGATGCTGATCAGTGGAGGCTGCAATGCCAAGGGAGCCCTGCAGGATGCCTTTATCTTCCACCTAGGTGAGTGACCCTTCCTCCCAGTTTCCATAGCTGAAGGTGACTACTGGGCTGCAGCGGTGTTTCGGAACACCTAGTCTGGTCCATTTGTTCTTGCACTAGGACTGGGTTTGTCAGTACTGATGGCTGCTTTCTACTTCAGATACTCTTTCATGGAGCACGGTGATCCACCATGACCTCTGCTCTGTGCCCAGAGCTGGCCACACCTTGCTTGACCTGACTCCTGCCCACCTGATGGATGTGGACAAGGAGAACAAAGAGGAGCAAAACCGACACACAGTGTTGGTCTTTGGGGGCTCCAACTGTGCCGGGACCTTTTACAACAGCACAGTCAAGATCCAGCTGGACCTGGGATAATGCACAATACTCAAAATGAGCCTGGAAGAGCACTGGCTCTTGCCTGAATACAGACATGGACTGCAATAAATGAGTCCAAGCAATGTGGCAGTCCAAGTATTGATATGTAGGTGATACACAAGAGATGACGGGTTTGTAAAGCCTTTCTGAAGGCCTTGGGTATTGCCCTCTTAAGGCAGCTGTTACACAGCATCAGACTGGCAGAAATTCCTTTCCTATCCCTGGTTTGGTACCTGGGCTTGGGTGCCAAAACAGTTGGGATCTGAGCTGAGGCTGCACAGGAACAGAGTCACAGGCTTCTGAGTTTCTCTTCTTGCCCTGCAGGTTTCTGGGCTCAAATTCGTGGGGTGTTTTCAGCTCTGAAGGTGACTCGAGTGTTGGGTTTCATTTGGGATGAGTGGAATGGGGTTTACTCCTGCTGCTTGGAAGGTCCTCACAGTGAAAGTACAGGTGTTATTCTGGTTTGGGGGGAATCTGGGATGGGATTCCCTTGAGAAATAGTCAGCAGCTGAGGACTTAGGAAAACACCTAGAGCAGTGTCTGAGGATGGGAAAAGAGAACACCATCATTTTCAGCATATGGGAGTGAGCTGGTTGTGTCTTGCTGACTATGGCATAACCACCTAGCTTTGCTGTAGACAGGCCTTTATTATAAATTCTGCAAGACTGCTGCTAGACATAAGGATGATGTATAAATCAGCTGTCCCAGGTAGTAATCCTCTTGTCATTGCAAGGGGTGGCAAAGTTGCTCTTGCAAGATCCGTGGCTCTTGCAAGATCCGTGGGACCCAGCAAGGCTTGGGATTAAGCTGTCCTCTGTCAGAGACTTTCTGTTTATACCCTTGGCACTGATGATTGTGCCATCACTCTGAGGCAGCTGCAGGACAAGCAGGCCTGCTAGGTTAGTAGCACACCGGGTACACTGGTTCCCTGATGCCCTTTCTGTAGGTGGTGGAAAGAAGCAGCCCCTGTGGGGAGTCCAGAACTGGCTCAATGCCTCACAGTTGCTTATGGCCCCGTTCCCCAACTCAAAGCCATACAAAGGGGACTTCTGATAATTAAGGATGCTTCTGCTTTAATCTGCTTCATGGAGATACATCAGATAGGGGGGAAAAAAAAAAACAAACCATAGTCAGAAGTAGCTGCAAGCTTTCCAACACAGGCATAGCTCCTGTAAGTCATCCAGGCTGCTTCCAGGTCCTCTGTCCTTCTTCCTATCCAGATGAAAGTGAGACAGTAATACTAGAGCCCGCTGGCACTGAAGTCCTACTCGAGCTGTAGCTGTTGTCCTCTTTGACACTCCCGCTTACTTGATTTAATGAATAGAAGGGCTTCAATCTTGCAGCTCTGCAGGAGTATCTGGCTGCTGGGACGGGTGGCTTACTTTGAATGCCTCTAACTCCAGGAGAGCTTTGTTTATTCTGGTTGTTGTGGGATATGGACCCATATCCACTTTGAATCTGCAAAAGGAAAAGAATTTGTGAGGTACTCTTGAATTGGACAGCTAGTGCAGCAGTGAGCGGAAGGGTAAAGCAGTGTGCTGTGCCTGCCCAGTATGGGAGGCTCTCACAGGCTGGGGCACTTTTGCATCCTTGTAGGTTTAAAAACAAACACTAGAGGAAAGGTTAGTTCTTCTGTCTTCACTAGGCTTTTACATAGTGTGTAGCACAGGGTGAGAAGGCACTATGCTTTTCCTAGGAATCATGCAGCCACTACTTGCATAGGTTTAAGGCTTTCAACAAATATAGTCAGATTAATCTTTTCCTCCTGTGTGCAGTGTAAATATAGGGCAAACAGGGAGAGAGGATGCAGCATACAAGCAGCTTTAGCTTTTCTAAGGACATAGATCAGGTTTCCTCCAGGGGCCTCTGAGAAGAGAGCCGAGCCTAGCTCCTTATTTCCACGAGCTTCCAAAAGAGACAGTATTTATGACGTAGGAAAATTCATAACTGGATAGGGCAGGCAGGAAAGCATCCCTTCTAACAGGCACAAGGAGCAGCAGAAGGTAAGCTCTGACAGCCCAGCAGAAGGAGTAGGTGCCCTTGAAGAGCACCTCAAGCTTAGCCTTAGTTACCTTTCAGCATTGAAAACTTGAGGCACCAAGCACAGATCAGCCATGGTAACCTGCAAATGTAGTAGAGAAGAGGGGTCAGAGTAACTCAGAGCCTCAGAGCTCTCACTGTGGTGGCAGGCTTTGAGAGCAGGATAGAAATTATTTTATCAGCCAGTACCGAGGAGTTGTCACAACAATCCCATTCTTTAATCCAGCATAAATAATATGACCACAGTACAAGAAAAGAATTTAATAGGAATCACTAAGAGAAGAAGCCATCAGCCTTTAGGGAGCTTCATATTTACCAGCTGATTACTGTAACCTCGAGGACACAGTGCTTCTATGGCAACTGCTCTCTGTAAACAAGTCTCCTGGCAAGCTGCGAGGGAGGCCATGGAGCTGCCTATCTGCACAGAGGCAGCTGCCCCCGCCCCACTCCCCTGGTCACAGAGCTCTGGGTGCCTTTCAGAGCACACATTCTCCAGCATAAGATCTCGTAACTAGCCTTCACCCACCAAGGGCTCCCATTCCGTAAGGCTCCTACTAGACAATCCTCTGCATCACAGGTTATTGCAGGAGCCTTCCTTTTTCCCAGGCTTTTATAGGAAAGATCCACTTGCCTGCCAAACAGGACTACTAAATGGAAAAGGCCTGAGCGGCCTTTAGCTTGTTAAGGGTCAGAACAGCTTGTATGTGAGCTCCCTGAAATCTGTCCATCTTAAAATCAGATAAGCAGAGCAGAAAAACACAATAGAACTTGGTTAAAGGTTCCGCAGAGCAGAGTTAAGAACTAAACCAGTGTTTCTTGAGCCAAGCTTTGCCCCTATGACAGGACACTTTGAACTCCAAAAATCTTTAAAGATGAAGTATATAAAATCTATTTCCACATCTTCTAGTAGTAGCCAGGTCCTAGATACAGCTACAGAATGTGGACATCAGCAGGGACAAGTAAACATCTCTGTAATTATCTGCAAATCAGTAATGGCCTAAGTAGGATCTGTGCAGCTGTTTTTCTTATGGTGAAGGGACCTCATGTAACTCCAGGCACAGGATAGGGTTGTGCTGTGTCTCCACAACTAATTTCCTTTTCTATTTTATGGAATATACTGGAGTTTTCAGTTCTCCAGTGGTATGCAACAGTCTCTCAGATACTTACTTCATCCCCCACACAGTAGCGCCCGGCAGTGTGCTGCAGAATCTGCTCCAGCGCTGTCAAGAGAGGTGGTACACTGGCGTGAGGCACTGGAAACTCATTTGAAAGGGACACCAAAGACCTTTTAGACTGGGAATTATGAACAAAGGCATTTTGACCCTGAGCTGAGTATGAAAAAGGAGCAAAATGGGACAGAACCTAGAAGGAACAGCATAGTTATGGGAGTCTTTAGGGTCTTTCAGTCTTTTGGGACTCAGGGTAATTTGAGCTGCTTTAGGCAATGCACCTGAAATACTAAGAGGACAATGTAGAGATATGTGAAAGTGGGGAGGGGAAAAATGCAAGGGTTCAGTCAGTTTGTGTCTGTCCAGAAGTGAAGATGGACCTGCTATTCCAGCACATGGGGGAAACGGTTTTGAGGAAACAAAAAGCACCATATTTCTCCCAGGGAGGTAAAGAAATACTCTGTGACTTGCTAGATTCTGTGGGAGTTTGCCATCAGATTTATTTTGTCTGATGACAAAAGTATATCAATATAGACTGATAGAACTTTAAAGCAAAAGGCACTAGTTTGGGAGCAGCTGGGTGGGAAGGAGAAGTGCTTTCAGCCCTCATGCATGAGGGTGAATCCTCTGCTGTAGTGTATGGGATGGCCTCAGGCCTTCCCTCTGCCATGCACAGCAGTAGAACTGTACTGGGGACAGTATCTTTCCTCTGAGACCCTGGAGTGATACCAGCTGGGCAGGACCCCAACACACCAGCCTCAGGAGATCTGTTGTTCTGCTCAAGGAGGAAAGTATGACCCCAGCAGCACAGAGTTTTGAAGGGTCAGTCAAAGCGCTGATCATTTTGGATGTGGGACGCACCTTGGAAGCCAGACGCAATGCAGTTCTGAGCCCATTCCATTTTTTTCTCCCCCATTTGTTTCAGGACACTCAGGTTCTGTGAAGGCAAGTGATCTCCAGGTTAGATTGACTGCTGCTGGCTGGATCTTACCCACTACCTCATCCAGTGGAGGAGAGGGGAGATGAGGAGGTGCCAAGTCCAAATCCTGAGCCTGAGTTCAGCCAGCTGGGTCAGCCTTCACCTCACCCTCACTGAACCATGCACCCTACGGTATCTGTCTCCTGGGACCATCCTTCTGTAACAGCTGCCAGGTTATTCCTTTGCCTCTGCCCTCTGGGTTACTCAGTTGTTGTCTTCCTAAAACATACTAGACCCTGCAGTGAAACTGCATGCGTTCAGCTGTTTCTGGAAAGAACTCTGGGGTGCTATAGGATTTTATTTGTAGGAAATACTGTATCGTTGCCCTTGACAGATCAGGAGAAGGCTAAACAGAGGTTTCATTTGCTAACAGTCTTAAGGTCTGCCTTGGCTGGCAGCAATTTAAAGAGATTAAACTTTTCAGAGATACGGACTCCTGGAAACCCATCCTGGTTTTCTCATTTGCATGGATATGACAAGGTGATACCTGGAGTGGCTGAATGCCAGAAACAATGTGATCCGCGATCATTCTGACTTGGGCTCTCTTCTTCAGATCTTGGGGCAGGAGTCTGGGCTTAGGACGAGTGTCTTCTAGGTAATGAATTATAGCTAGCTGTAATGAACAAAGGGATAAGGGGAGGTTATTGGAGAGCCAAGGAAAAGTTCACATCCTGAACACATGGAAAAGGGGAGCTGATCCAAGAGAATACAACAGCTTTTGAATGAAGTTTGTTACCAATCCAAGCAACAGAATAGCCCCTTTGATGTCTGCCTGGGAGCCAGGGAACTACCGCCCAGTCAGTCTCACCTCTGTGCCTGGTGAGCTCACGGAGCTGGTCCTCCTGGAAACTATACTAAGGCACATGGAAAATAAGGAGGTGATTGGTTACAGCCAGCATGGCTTCACTAAGAGCAAATCGTGCCTGACTAATTTGGTGGCCTTCTGTGACAGGGTTACAGCACTGATGGATAAGGGATGACCAACTGATGTCATCTACCTGGACTTGCACAAAGCATCTGATGCTGTCCTGCATGACATCCTTGTCTCTAAACTGGAGAGACATGGATTTGACGGACAGACCACTCAGTGGATAAGGAGTTGGCTGGGTGGCCACACTCAAAGAGTTGCAGTCAACGGCTCAATGGCCAGGTGGAGACCAATGACGAATGGCATTCGTCAGGGGTTGGTGTTGGGACCAGCTCTGTTCAACATCTTTGTTGGCAACATGGACAGTGGGATAGAATGCACCCTCAGCAAGTTTGCTGACAACACCAAGCTGTGTGGTGCAGTTGATGCACCGGAGGGGACGGATGCCATCCAGAAGGACCTTGACAGGCTGGAGAGATGGGGCCATACAAACATCATGAAGTTCATGAAGCACAAGGCCAAGTACAAGGTCCTGCACGTGGGTCGGGGCAATCCCAGGCACAAATACAGGCTGGGTGGAGAATGGATTATGAGCAGCCCTGAGGAGAAGGACTTGGGGGTACTGGTGGACAAGAAGCTCAACATGAAGCAGCAATGTGTGCTTGCAGCCCAGAAGGCTAACTGCATCAGAGGGCTGGAGCACCTCTCCTGTGAGGACAGGCTGAGAGAGCTGAGGCTGTCCAGCCTGGAGAAGAGGAGGCTCTGGGCAGACCTGATAGCAGTCTTCCAGTACCTAAAGGGGGCCTATAGGAAAGACGGGGAGAAACTCTTCAGCAGGGCCTGTTGTGATAGGACGAGGGGTAATGGTTTTAAAATAGAGGGAGGTAGATTCAGATTAGATATTAGGGAAAGAATTTTTACACTGAGGGTGGTGGAATACTGGAACAGATTGCCCAGAGAGGTGGTGAATGCCCCATCCCTGGAAACATTCAAGGCCAGGTTGGATGGGGCTCTGAGCAACCTAATCTAGTCGAAGATGTGCCTGCTCCTTGCAGGGGAGTTGGACTAGATGACCTTCAAAGGTCCCTTCCAACCCTAACTATTCTATGACCTTGTTGTCATTTAGCCCAGCTGTAATTTCAGGCAAACTGTGGCACAGTCATTTAAGTCAGACTACGAAGTGCTCAGTGGAAGGTGGAGTTATGAACCAAAGCTGAATTGAGCTTAAATCCTTGACGGCAGTTTCCCAGCAGAGGCTACGTGCTATTTCTGCCCCTAAGTGGGATTGTTTATCACAAATGCCATCTCTTTTCCATTACACAGATGAGAGTTCTGGGGGAAGAGATGGGGCAAAGCCACCCCCTCCAGACTGGCAGCAGGAGTGAATGGCTAACAGGGATGTGGCTGGTAACTCACCGACTGAGAAAGGGTGATGCCATCAATTTTCAAGGCTGGGACTTGCTGCATTGGATTCACTGCCTTGAATTCAGCAGAAAACTATGGAAACAAACCTGAGATTATTCTACTGCAAGAATAAATTCTTGTTCCTTGTTTTCTTCCCCTACAACCCAGTTACCAATTTTTTTTTAACCTGGCTTTTCTCTCTACCTCAGTACTAATATTTGCAGTAAATTATGCTGTACTACAAGCAAGCTGTCACTGGGGCTCAGGGATCACTGCATCCAAGGCCAGACTGCCTTACTTCTTGATAAACCATCAATACAAAGCCCAGGATGGGCAGTACTGCAGCAATGTCACTATTACCATTCTAGTTCTCCAACTCTGTCTTAGCCCATACTGGCACATCGAGCCAGTGGTACTACTGGGTCCACAACTCCCAGCTAAGGCCCCTCAAATAAATTCTCAGTGAAGATCTCTTCTGGCAACACATCCCTTCCTTTGGCAGGCCCTTTGCAGCCCCTTGCTGTATCATTCTGCATCTTTTGGATGCACCACACACACTTTCTGGTGTTAACTGAGCAAGGCTGAGTCTGTGTTTAAACTGCAGTGCAGCTTCCCTGAATGTGTGCTAAATGTGTTCAGTTCTATCACACTAAGCAGGAGCAAAAGATCTTTAGCCTTATGAAATTCAGTCACAGGTGTTTTAATAGAAGAGAAGACCTTTAGTTTCTCCTGCAGTCTTCTCCCTCTATCCTGCATGCCAGGGAATACTGGTTTAAAGCAACTATTAATTACAGAGAAGCAGTGAGGAACTCAGTGACTTTGCCTATAAACTTTCTAGTGCTGATCCCAGTTCTAATGATCCTCAAGTTCAGTACCCCTGGAGAGAGCAATGGTAGCTGTATCCTTACCTGCTGTCCCCCATCCTTCAGGAGGTTCACTGGCACCATGTCATAGGCAATCCCTTTCAGAGCCAGTGCTAGGGAGAAGAGAGTGTACAGCTTCAGACAGGCACACTGAGACCAGTGTCATTGCTAATGGGCTCAGGGAAATGTTACCATCTCCACTTGGGAAAAGAATGCTTTTAAAACCAAAAAAGACCCTATCCCTCAAGAAATGCGGCCTGAGTCTACTGAGAAGATAGTGCTCTGGCAAATGAAGGATCAAAGCAGTAAAGGTCAGTCCTGGCAAAAACACTGCATTATTCAAAATAAGCTTTGCCACTCCTTGCAGCACAGCCCCTCATGACCAGGCTTACACAGGGCAGGGGGGCCGGTGCTCACCTGCAAATCCTTGCTTAAGACTATCTCAGTCCAGTAGGGACCATTCCTAGCCCTGCTTAGCTCTCAAGAGCTGGGCAGACCAGAGTCTAAGGCTGTATCAGTGTGAAAACAGAGTGTAGGGCCCTTCTCAATAATGTGGAAAAAACAGGGGTAGTTCCCTCTAACTAGCTGCTGGCTGAGTGAAGCCCTCCTGTCTGCTCCTCTCCCTTCCCCCTGCTCCAGGTAGGCTGTGATATTCCCTTCCCTCCCACTCCAGAGAAGGGGGGGAAATGCCTCACTGTTCCACTTTCATGTTTGCTGATCTCTCTCTTAATAAGTGACTGATTAATTGGGTTAGTGATAGGACGAGGGGTAATGGTTTTAAAATAGAGGGAGGTAGATTCAGATTAGATAGGGGGAGGATACTGCAATAACACCAAGACAATAGAACAGAGATCAACACTGGATCTTACCGATTCTCACTCTCCAAGAGCAGGAACTTCGGAAATAGCTATAAAGTATTGGCTGAGAAGAGAAAGACAGATAAAGTGGTTATATGGTGGGAACACCGGAGTATTGTAAGGAGAACAATGCATGAACAGAAGGTATTTCAGGAACTGTAGGACAGGGGAGAGCAAGGTTTGGGGGAGAGATGGGTCCTTTCTGAAAGTGACTGTTCCTGTTTTGGGCATACAGGTAGTGTCTCTGTCTTTCACGCTGGACCTCTGAATATTTAGTTGCACCCGATGTTTCCAGCAATGCACAAGTGACCTTAAAATTATCCCCTACAAACTTCCCTCTTTGTCCCTATCAGATGTTGCTAACTTTTATCCCATCATGGATTTTTTAAGCAAATTCCCCACTGATTATGCCAAGCACCTGCACTGGGTATTTGCGTGGCATGAAATGACTTTTTCAGCCACACAGGGCAGGGCAAGGCCTCCTTCCAAATGAGAAGAGCTACTGCTGTTCCAGATGAATGCCAAGAGGGCAGACAGCTCATCTCTACCTGAACTCCAGCACCAAGGCAGCTTTCACAGACCCTTCCACCCTGTCCAAGCTCTCACCTTTTCAGATGCCATGGTCAGCGTGTGCAGTCTGCTCCAGGAAAAAAAACCCACCAAACAAACCCACCAACCTCTTTGCTTTCCCTTTCAACTCAGCTGGGAGGGGGAAAGGCTTCTCTCCTAAAGCCAATCAGAAAAGGACTATGCCCCCAAGTCTGTGCCCAGGGCACAAAAAGCAGCCAGTGAGATTCAATCCTGAGCGATTGCGATCGGCTGCATTCACATCCCCGTGTGCTGTGCTGCGCTGCGCTGCAGCCCCAGCCCTGACACCAGAACCGTTAACCAGCTTGGAGGCTGGAAGCACATTTAGGAACCATGCTTATTTTCCTAGCTTTTTGACAATAAATAAATATCTAGCAAGCCTGTCAGGCTCTCAGCAGTTGCCAGTGCAGGAAGATAGCCCTGGGGAACAAAACAAAAAATGAAGCCACGTGCAGAACTTGTTTCACTAGGGAACGACTGCCAGCTCCCTGAACAGGGGCTGCCTTTAAAAGGAGGTCCCTTAGGGTCCTCCTGTAGCCTTTCTCAGTGCTGATGGTTTTCTATGTTGCGTGCCTGGGAGAGGCTGTTAATCTGCTCCCAGGCCAACTTTGTGCAAAATACGAAGCTCACTTTTTTGTCTTACCATCTTTTCTTTCCACACAGGAAATGGGTACTCATGCACGTCTCTAAATAAACCCACAATCATGTCTCTCCTTCCTTTCATAGATCCCATGGCATGCCAGGGTTCTCTCTGTGTCTCCAGCTTCCCAAAATGCACAGAAATTATACCAGACACTGACAGCAAGGCAGAAATAGGCAGGGGTTTGCTCACTGACACACAATCCGTCAACAGAAAACCAGAGAGACCCCAGGGATCTTTGTGCTTCAGTCCTCTTTGTAAACTTGATGCTTGTCCTACAGTTTAGATTGGTTCAAGTAACTTTAAATTAGGTACATATTTGATTAAATTACTGTAGTCAAAGTTTACTGGAGAAATGGTTTATAAGTGAGGAGGGAAGCGATGGCAGTATTGGCAACACTTTTTTGGACAAAGTATTTACTGATTTACTTAAATTATCTACTACTGGAATCAGGACACTAGAAATCTCAGCTATGCTTTTTTTCAAGTCTCTAGCCTGCTGGGTTGCAGGGAAAGAAACAGAAACTATGACTTCAAGAGGGAAAACATACAGCATTCATTACATACTATTTTTACTTGTTTTTCCTGGGGACCTTTGCTAATGATTTTTTGGCTCAGAAATTCATGTCTTTCACCACATCTGTTCTGGACTCTGGCCTCTCAGCTGGCAGAGACATTTCTCCTGATCCTCTCTACAGTCCTTTGTTGTTTTTGCAGCCTGTGCTATCATTTGTAATAAATTGCACTAAGCTAATTGCTTTGCTGTATAATTTCAAGGCCCTGGGGGATTTCACCAAAAAGAACATGGAAAACAACCCATCCCTCAGCTGGAAACTGCATCTCCAGAGGCTGGGGCCCAGAGTGATCTCTTAAGTTCACGCTGGTTTGCTCTCAGCAGCAGAGCAGATCATAGGCAAAACAGTCGGCTAAGTAAAGACTAGAGACAACAGGAGTGTTTTGCCCTCAGTGGACGGGTCCCAGAGTGACATTATATCTAGTCTTCTTTGGAGGAAGATCTGAGTACGGGCCAGAGGAGGTGCGGGGAAGAAATTCCTCCATTTACAACCCCGTGGGGTACAATCCCCACAAGCTGCAGGTTAGACCAGTTGGAGCTGGGAGGACAGCAGGAGACAACATTTGCTTCCTGTCTCCTGAGATTTCTGGTTTGGTTCTGTTTTCATTTCCAGTATCAGCAGTGCAGTGAGGAAAGTTTGGGCTTAAATCCCAGTCTAGAGTACAAATTGAGGAAATGCATTTCACTGTTTAGGAAGATGGAAGAGACACCCCAAACTTTCTTTGTTGAGCCTTGAGGTTTCCAAGCCTGTCCGCTTCAGTATAGTCTCCTCTGGATACCACCTCCTTCCAGGCTATACTCAGGATGCACTGGGAAAGGCAAAGTCTTTCCACCTCTTTCCCGGGACCCATCACGCCAAGCAGCCTGCATACACGGGCTGATGCAGAGCAGTCGCCCACGTGGGACACGAGAGAGAAACCTGCTTGTGGAGGCTTGTGCAGGGGAAACCTCGGTGTCTGAGAGGAACCCAGAGGAGGATTCTGCTGTTTTGAAACGCAGAGGTGTAAGCAGAGGGAGCAGCTTTGCTCCTAAATGCTCGGTATCTCTGCAGCAGGCATTGGTGTTAACAGCTGATGTGGATAAACTATCTCAAGTAAACGCCACCACTGCTTTGACAGGCATTAGTTTTATTTAGCATGGGGGCAAATTTCTCGCTCTCCGCTGAGACAGAGACGTGGGCACAGGCCGGGGCAGCAGAAACCGATTTAAGCGTCGCTGCGCTCGGGGGTGCAGTCCTCCCGGTAACCACCGCTCCGGCCTTTCCGGGCAGCCGGGGCCACCAGAAGCTGATTCAGGCCGCGATCCTGGCCAGCTGCCGAGGCGGCCGGCGGCGCTACACCGAGCGAGGCCCGCGCCGGCCGGTGCCGGGACCGGGCGAGCCGCCGCCCCAAGCCCCGCTGCCCTTCAGCTGCGGCCCCGCCATTGACCCCCGCTCCCCTCCCGCCCGGCGGGGACGCTCCGCGGGGAGGGCGGGGAGCCAGCACCGCGTACCTTGGCCGCGGCAGAGCTCATCCCGCGCTGTCAGCCCTGTCCCGGTCTCGGACTGCCACCGCCGGCCGCAGGGCCTTCCACTCACCTCAGGGCTCGGCTGGAGCGGTGAGAGCCGCCGCCCCGGCAGGACTACATCTCCCAGCGTGCCCTGCGCCCGCCCCGGCCCCCGTCTCCCAGGATGCGCCGCGCCCGCCCCGGCGCTGGAGCCCCGCGGATGCCGGCGGCGGGGGGCGGCCGGGCCGGGTCGGGCCCGCACAGCGGCCCGCTGCGGCCGCGGGAGTCCCGCCGGCTGCCGGGGGGGCCGGCGCGCCCCGCCGCCCCTCCCGCCCCCGCGGTGGCTCGCCCGGCGGCGCTGGCCCTCGTCACCCTCCTCAGCTTCGCCTCCCGCTTCCACCGCCTGCCGGAGCCACCGCACGTTTGGTACGGGCCGGGGCCAGCGCCCCTGCGGCGGGGCAGTGCCCGGCGGCGGCTGGCCTGGCCCGAGACCCGGGTCGGGGGTGGGTGTCCGTCTCCTCCCGGGAGGCGGCCCGGGCACGGCGGCTTTCGGCCCCGCGGGGCGGAGTGCGCCCAACTCCAGCCTGCGCCCCGCTCCCCCGCCCCGTTCTCGGGCAGCCGCCCGCCCCTGCCTCGCCCGGCTGGGGCGGGATCCGTGTCCATTCCAGGCAGGTGCTGGGATGGGGTTCTGGCAGTGGGGGCCACGGGGCAGTGCCTCGCTCCCGGCCCCACTCTGACGGCAGAGGGGGGACCGGCTCTCGGGGAGGCGGTTTTGGGGATCTGTGAGTTGCAGGATTGCTTTCTAACATCTCTGAGTTGAACCTGGCATCAGAAAGGCAGACTAAAGATTTTAGAGTGCTAATATCAAACTCTTTAAAAAGGACCCTGCCTAGAATGGCTGAAGTATTCTTCATGATTCCCTTGTGGATTTGATCCATTGTCTCATATAGAATGTGTGGCACTAACCCTCTATATGATTAAAAGAGAGCTTACTGAATTTTTTTTTTTTTTTACTGGCTTCATCATTATAGCAGGTTGGTTAGTGGTGTTTTTTTTTTTTTTCCAGTTGGGATGAAACTCATTTTGGGAAGATGGGAAGTTACTACATTAATCGGACCTTCTTCTTTGATGTCCACCCCCCTTTGGGGAAGGTAAACTGCTCTTCTCTTACATCTTTTAGAAGCTACAGGAGTGGGCTGAGAAAAGTCTTCCCCATTCTTCTCACTGAAGGATGTGATGGACACCAATACCTTTCCTAACTGTTGCTGGCATCATGTGCATTGGTGATTGGCATTCTCTATCCAGAGCCTAAACTTGCATCTTTTCTTCTTTATGAAAATGCTTTGAATATGGGAAAACAAAATGGTATTGCATATATTTGGAAGGCTTGACATTAAAAAAATGAGTGTGGCACTTCTGTAGTGTGGAGGGGATATTTAATAGAAGCCTACATTTCAAAGGAACCAAACAGTTCCTGATAGCTTGTGTGTAAATGAGACTCCTGCCACAAAGGACTCTGAAAGCCTTGACTTGCTATTCTGTAATTGAAGAACTTGTTCTAGCAAAAGTGTGCAGTGCTGATGAAGGTGCATTCCTCCTGCCACAGAAAGATTATCTTCCTTTCAGGCTGAGTCTCCTTAAACTATAGGAATAGGAAGCTATGGGAGAAACTAAAGAGACAGAATTTTCTTTGTGAAATCCCACACCTGGTCTTTCTCTTGAGCTTGCAGTCGTCCTAGTCAGCAGCCAAAGTCCTTCTGATCCCTTCTGATTTTGCCTTTAGACAAAGGGCAACATGTATGCATGTGAATTCTGTATATAAACTCTTGTTTGGATGATGTGTCTGAATTAAGTAGTTATGCTCTGGATCAGACTTGGCTTCTGTAAGAGTCATACCTGCTGCTGGCTTGGATACTCCTTCCTCCAATGTGACTTCCCTGACCAGTTTTTTCACCTTTCTTCTTCAGATGCTAATTGGTCTTGCTGGCTACCTTAGTGGATATGATGGGACATTTCCTTTCCAAAAGCCAGGGGACAGATACGAGCAGCACAACTACCTGGGAATGAGAGGGGTAAGGCTTTACAGGCTAGCATCAAGCTGATTAGCTGTCTTGTCCTTTTCAGTACAAAATGTTATGTCATAAGAACGGCTCTCCTGGATCAGATCAGAGATCTGTTTAGCCTTGTACCTTGTCTTTAAGCTCCTTAGAAAAGTGTTAGTGGTTGTATTGTGAATAAGTCTTAATGTCTGACTGTGAGAGGCCAGGTAAGAAAGTAAGGTGATTATTGAGGCCAACCCTTGTTGCTAGTTGCTAGACTGCTTTCCTGAGTGGAACAGATATCTTGCCTGTTCTGCAAAGGGAACATTGCTGAGCTTGGGCTTTTGCTCACTCTGTTGTGCCTGACTGCTCTGCTGGAGAGCAAAGGATGTCAAAAAGCCAGGATCATCCACTGCCACCTGCAGTTTGCCACCACCAGTGACACTGATCTGAGTAAGCTGATGGGGCGGGGGAGGAAATTGCTATTCGGAGTGGTATTCTGTCTGAAACGCTGGCTGTACTGCTATTTAGGAAGGCCAAGAGCCGTAAAACTGACAGCAGGTAACATGAGCCAAAAAAGGAAACAATGGCCAATTGCTAGAGTTTAGAAAGAAGAATAAAAACTGTGAAGGAGTATTTTCTTCCTTTACTTTCTGGGTCTCTAGCAATTTGTGGTTCTGGATTTCCCTGAGCCAAAGGTGGGAGAAGTGGTAGAACCAAACATTGAAGAGAAAAAACTTTACTGTGATGCTGCTTTCTTTTGTTTTGATTTCTGTTCTTCCTCCTCCCAACTGTCCTCAGTTTCATGTGTGTAGGGGAGGTTATACTGGTCTGCTGAAGATGTAAGGTACAGGTTAGATTTCATGTTCTAATATCTTGTTAAAATAAGTTGAGTGTGGTGGACGTGTAGCGCACCTACTTGACATATCTTTTTGTGAATTCCTGATGTAGTCTAGCAAAAGAATGGCCGACTGTTGTTACTGACAGCTCTAGAGACAGAACAGGGTAAGCAGCCGTCCTCTGAACAGTATCTTTGTTCATTTGGCTTTTGTCTGATGTTCTTAGTGAGTCAGTTCAGCTACTGCAACACCACCTGTTGTTGGTAAATGTGGAAGATGAAGAAAGGGAAAGGGTGTGGGTGCATGTTCACCTTGGGGAGGGTTATAACTTCTCCCATGATCTTCTTTTCCTGCAGTTCTGTGCGTTTCTTGGCTCCTGCCTGGTTCCCTTCGCCTACCTCACAGTGTTGGAACTGTCTAAGTCACTGCCAGCAGCCTTACTCACAGCTTTCATTCTTATTTTTGGTAGGTGTTCCTGCTGCAGCAAAATTGAGCAGGTTAATTGTTCAGAGAATTTAATTTCTGGATTATTGTGCATTACTTAGCCAGGGGATATTGGGGTTAATGAGAGAGGTTCCCAAAAGCAAAGTAATTCTGCTTTTTATATATGACGCTTTTTGATTGGTGGTCCCCTTGATAATTTTACAGTCTTGTTTAGTTTGTAGGTACTTCTGTTATGTGCATAACCACAGCGTTGGACTGCATTTCACCTGAATTTTAAACATTTTTATAAAATGAATGGTCCGGAACGGTTTTGCCCACTAGTGAAATATTGATGCCTCCCTTATGAATTGCGGAGGTATTTAACAGCCTGCTGCGTTACTGTGGAAGAATTCACAGTGAGAAATGAATAAAGTTCCTTGTTGAATTGAGCCAAGTGGGGAAATTAACATTCCAAATGGAGTTACCTCAATGGAGGTTTTGCTAGGACACACAGATATTGAGGCATGGAGACTTAAAATATCCAAGTCATATTCATTTTTTATAGGTAACATCTAAAGCTTACTTCTCCTGTGGCATGCTCTGGTACTGTGCTGTTGCCTTAGTAGGTAGATCATTGCTCTCTGTGATGCCCTCCATCTGAATATGTTAGCAGCAGCTCCCAGGTGGTGTTTCACAGATACTGTTGTAGTGCCTTGTTGTAGTGCCTGGTTTTTGTGAGGTTTTTTTTTTTTCATTTATTACTGAAGTAGAAGTTGAAATGTTCTGATGTGCTTCTGTTTCTAAGATTTCCCTTGTTCCCTTTGTCTTGACCACACTGAGGAAACTGACTTCCTGCAATCTTAGATTCACTTTGGAACCGCAAGCCTTGTTGACGTTGTGCCTCTGTTCACAGATACAGGCTGTATTACTCTGTCCCAATATATTCTGCTGGACCCCATTCTGATGTTCTTCCTCATGGGAGCTGTTCTGAGTATGGTGAAATGTAACAGCTGTGCAGATAGGTAAGATAAAGATGATAATTTTGTTAAACTATAGGTACTCAAGTTGCATACAGATGAAGTACTAGAACATGCCTGCCACTTGACTAGATGAGATTGGAACTGTCACAATGAACATGCCTGCTGCTTGGCTAGATGAGATTGGAACTGTCACAATGGTTGAGATGGATTGTTTCAGAAAATTGGAAGTGAAAATGGCTCATGGTAGGGGTGAGAAGTTTTTAGTGTAAGGATTTGTGGAACTAGGGAGAAAGTATCATGGCTAGAGTAAGCCAGGAGAGAGACTTAAATAGATTATTTTAGCAAGACATTTCAGCAGAAATAGTGTTTATGGAACTGAAAGTCTTGAAAATGAAGGTTAAAGCTTTTTAAAACTTGATGAGAAAGAAAGCTAGTATAGGGTGTTGTAGGTCAGAGAAGGAGGAATGAAGAATGGTTGCAGCCTGTTCAAGGCTTTGCTCCTTAATGGCAAAAATATTAATTTGTGATCTTGAACCAGTCACTTCATCTCCAGGCTGGAGAAACACAGCTTATCTGTGACTGTAACCCTATAAGCACTTATAAAATCCTGCTAGCTGAGGTAAATAGTGTAATTTATTTGGTTTAGAGAAATTGGTACCAAAATTTTTGAGAGAAATATAGCCAGGATGTTTCTAAATAAAGCAGCTAAGTTGCTCAGGTTATTTGCTCTAGATCCATCCAGAGAGTGATGGTGATTTATAGATATTTGGATATGTCAGAAGGCTTCTTTGTGGCTGGGCTGTACAGAACAGTTTCCCCACAATGTATCCAGAAATTAAAGACATAAAATCTTAGAATACTGTGTTATATACGGGCAATTTTTGTTTCATGAAATGTTCAAGGACTGATCACATCAATCTTGGTGTGCCTGCAGCACACATGGCTAAAATGCAGCCTGCAGCATCACGTGAGGCCATCCAAGGCCATCCTCATCCACAGCACACAGCCCAGGGAGTGCAAGCGCTAAGTTACAGGGCAGTGTTTCATCAGCTCTGTGTGCCTTGACCTGAACTTATTTTGCATGTCTTACAGCTAATCCTGTTCTCAAACTAGTTGATTTTATACAAATTAAAAGCCAGCTCTAGCTATTGGGTTGCTTAACAGGTCACAGGGATTTTGTCTAGCCAAAATATAAGCATCAAGGCATCAGGAGTCAGTAGGAAAAGGGTTTTACATTCTGCTGTCATATTTTCTCTGTGGTTCAATTTTAGTTTAGTTTGTAATTTTTTTGCTTTTTGCTGCAGCTTTTGTTTGTGCTTTGGGTAGATGTTTTCCACTATGGCCTTTCTACTTTAGGAAAGATAGCTGTTCTTTTTCTTCTGTTGTCCCCCATGTCCTTAGCTATCTGAGGGATACAAGTTTGTGTTTTATAGAGGAAAAGTCCTGTTCCTATTTTCAGACCTTCCACATGTCAGACTTTCTTCACACTAGTATTTTAGCTTATTCCTGGTGTCTGTGTTCCCTTCCTTTAAAGGGAGATCTAGGGCTGCCCAGACTTAAGCGTTGGACCCTTCTGAAGCTTGTATCAGCGGTATCCTTGCTCATTCTAAAATTAATGAAAGAATTATCTTTCTGTTCCTCATGGATTCCTGAGAAAAAGATGGAATGTCATTTTGTGGGGTAGCCAATTTGCTGTTTGTTTTCCTGATTGCAGATGCTCATTTGAGTAGCCATAATTTATTTACTGAGCTGTTCTATCTGTCCTGCAGGCCATTTTCTGCTTCCTGGTGGTTCTGGCTGAGTCTGACTGGCGTGAATCTTGCTGGAGCAATGGGAGTAAAGTTTGTTGGCCTCTTTGTAGTCCTCTTGGTTGGCCTGAACACAATCTATGACCTATGGGACTTGCTGGGGAACCTCAGCCTGTCACTGGTGAGTGTCAAAACGTTTTTGTTGGTTTTTTTTTTTTACATGAAGAGTTTTTTGTTTTGTTTTGCTTTCTTTTGCCTTTGTAATTCTTCTAATTATTGACAACCATGGTGATACTCTGTCCGCAGTGATACTCTGTCTGCAGCAAACAAGGGCATTTGAGGTGGCTGATGATGATTAAAGATGAAGGTTATAATGGAAAAACTATTGCCATATGTTTAAAAAAAAAACCACCTATGTCAGTGGGATATAATGTCATAATAGCACAGTGAAAAATCTGTCGCTTTTTCTCAAGAGAAACTATTACCTTTCCAGTTAGACAAATTTTATTTTAGTCTAGGTTAAGAATGCTCATTGGGAATGGCTGTACAGTGGCCCAAAGCAAGACGTTGTCCAGCATTGTCAAGTGACCTTCTGAGGAGTACGTGCTGCCTGGCAGGCAGGCATGTCTTGCAGCACCTGGTTTGCATAAGCAGCACGAACTCAGGCTCCGCGTCATGAGTGGAGAGGGGCACAGGCTGCGTAGCAGTAGCATTCTGTAGTCCATCATGAGTTGTAGGCATACTCTGCAGCTTGCAGTCTCTGTAGCCAGTCCTGAGGATGAAGGTGGCCATAGCTTGCTATATTCCACACACATTTAGTTCTTATAAGCTCTAAGAAATTTGCTAGTGTGTTTGAGTGCCCTGTTCTAATATATTTCATTTTATATCTGGAGACTGTAGAATATTTGGAGAAATACCTCAATGTACCATTTACTGTCTTGCACCTAGCAGGAAAACAAATTATTTAAGCATATCTTTAAAAAGGTGTTCAGTTCTCCTTTTGTCTCAGCCTCTTCTGAAGCTTGAAAATTCTGTATCTTTCACTTACTGTTTGTGTCCTGTTTGTCTCATAAACAGTGGGGGTTTGGGGGGACTTTTTCTATTCCTGCTGTGTTATTTTGTTTCTGTGATTCATGTGAATCAATATGGGCTGCAAAGATGCAGTGTTCCAGCTCCAGAGAAGCACTCCTTGAGCAAAGTCAGTTAATTGCATTTGAAATGGAACAAATCCATCATGTATAAGCTTTCTGCCAGCAGACGGCTGCACAGTGATTTCATTTGTGCTGCTGGCAGCAAAGGCAGCAAGCCCCTGAGTGTTAGATTATGTAAAGAAATTTACTCCAGAAGGTAGATGCTTTTTGAATAATTATTTGGCAACTTTGGTGCTTGAGGAGGGGGAAAAAAAGTAGTAGTGAGGATTAAACCCCTGAAAGCCTGAATAACTTATCTCTGCATTTGTTAGGAAACTGCTCCTGATTATTTACATGCAAGGTTTTGGGGACTAATTTCATTTCTAAAATTCTCAGCTTATCTTGATCCGCTGTTCTGGTTTACTCGATGCTGTCCTTCTTGTGCATTTTCTTTTTTGATTTTGCATTGAAGTCTGTAGTTAAAGAAAACCTTTTCACAAAGATTGAAGCGTATTTTGGTCATTTTGAGCAGGGAATTGAAGATCAGTTCATATGCCTCTCCACTGCATAAATTTGATTATGTACTGTCAATCAGCATTTTTTGCAAGTCCCAGGGGTTATTAAGTGTTCTGCTCAAGTACTTGAGCTGAGCAACTGTTTCCTTTATTGACTTCGGTAAGTTCTTAGTTTTATAATGTGTTCAACTCTTTTTCTATTAGTTCTGAAATCTTTGGATCTGTTATTAAGGGATAGAGGATGATTAGCTTAATGATTGTATGATAGGTACCATGTAAAAAAAAAAAACCTAGAAGATAGTAAGTACATCTGCCTTTGTCCACTTTGAAGTTAGATGTGGACATTTAGCAAAATTTTTTGCTATTTAAGGTGTTTTCTTCTCCCACAGCTGTTTATTACCCACTCTGTAATTTAGATTACTTATTCTACTACCAGCAGTGTCAGTAGGATGTGAATATGTAATTGCATCTTGGGTATCTGTGTACAAACCACCTTTCCAAGGGATTTAAATAAAATGCTCTGCTTTTGTGTTGAGGCAGCTAGAAACACTCACAGGTTTTGCTGCTGACTTTTCTGTAACTTCTGGCTGAGGACCAGCAACAGAAGTTGCAGTGTGAGAGCATCCTTGCCAAGTGAGCTGGTTTCTGTGAATGCAGGTCCCCAGTAAGTCCTCGTTGCAGTCGTATTTGCATAGGGAGACTTGTTGGGAGAATTGTATCTAGTGGCTTGTGCCCTTGTGTTTTCATTTTCCCTTTTGCGTAGTTTTGACAGTTACTATTCTGGAAGCCATCTCCTTTCTGTGATTTTGTGTCAAGATGTTTACTGCTCTGATAGATAAGTTAAGGTCCTTGTTTTCAAAGTATTGTCAATGGGAGCTGCCCAACCTCCTTTGCCAAAGTTAGGCATGTCCAACATTTTTCAAAGTTAAACCCTCCTATTGCCTGTTTTTGTCTTTTTCCCAAGACCTTGAAATTTCAAGGTACTCCTGCTCCAGCTTTTGGAGATGCAGAACAAGGTCTGCCTAAGCTTTTACCGCTCCCGAGGCCTTTTTCAGGTAATTTTGCACCCTGCTGGGCTTGCTTGCGTGGTAGGCTTCTGCTATAGGACCACTGCTCAGAGTCCTGAGAGATAGAGTGGAGTTGTTTGCAGCTGCACTGTTTGATCCAGATTGTGTTTGTTACAGGTCATATTTGGGAAACATTTACTGGCTCGGGTACTCTGCCTCATCCTGCTCCCACTTGCCCTCTACACGGCCGTGTTTGCTGTTCATTTTACAGTATTAAATAAAAGGTATTTCACAATGTTTTTTTCCAGAGGAGGAGTCACTTGTCTTTCCTTTGAATTAAAGGCTATTGATTACAGATTTTTCCATTTTCAGTATCAGAAGCACAGCCACCAGCTGTGTCTTTGTTTAATTCCCTTCCCAGACTCTTGCGTATTTTTTAGAGAGGCTCTGGCCAAGCTGGCAGTGAAACTGAGTTTGAGCTTAAGATTTTCTGAAATGCCAAGCAAGTATCCTAACCAAACTCTCTGTCTCGTTTTTTTCCTCCTCTCTTTCCTGGACCTAAAAATGTCTCAATTCCATTCTTTTTATTTTAGTTTTTGTAATTTAAAAAAAAAAAAAAGGCACAGCATTCCTGAAAAAATGCTTTGGCTATGATTAAAAAAAAAAGTCTGAGTGTGCCCAAAGGGAAGACTCTTGTCTGAATGCCTGCAACCAAGGGATGATTTTTATATGGAAAGAGCGAAACAGCTAGTAAAATGGCCAAGTAATGTTTTTCTATATGCCAGCATTAACAGCTGAGATGAATAAGCAGTTCACCATAAAAAAGAATATAAAATTAAATCTGTTATTTTTCAGTTTAAGTCAACTGGTGTTACGACTACCCTCTTAGCAGAAATGAGACATAAGGAGCCACAGAGACAGGCTTTGTTATATCTAACCTGATAGTAGGTCAGTTTATTTGTCATAAGAACACCACCAAAGACAGTTGATAGTGCTTTGTGCAATGTCAGTGTGTACATTTTTGTGATCTCAAGTCCTTGCAGCTCTGGACAATTTCCTGCAAGACTCTGTCTGTCTGCTATGATTCACTACATTAGAGGTGTGTGCATCTAAGGGAACTGCAGTCATCTCCTAATGCCATGTCTGTTTTTATCTTTTTCCTTCTGTAAAAACAATTTGGTAATGCATGATAGAGCTTTGTATGCCTGTTTTACCAGGCTTTGAATTGTCACATTCTTTGTTCTCTTTTGTAGTGGTCCTGGGGATGGTTTCTTCAGTTCAGCATTTCAGTCCCAGCTGATCGGGAACAATCTTCATAATGTCTCCGTTCCAGAGCGTGAGTGTCTAAAGGAACAAACTGCTTTGAGTGTTGTCAATGTACGTGGAGGTTTAAATAAAAACAGCGTCACCTGTGAGTCAGTGCAGTACAGTGCAGATTATGCCATCATGGTCAGATCCATGCCGTTCTTCTGTACAGTTTTATATAATGACAGAAAAGAAAAATGCTGGTTATAACACCATGTTTAGTGCAAGGTCACTAGCTGTTTCATCATATTCCTTCTAGAGAGAAAGATGCCATTTTGAGCAATTTGACAGTTTTCTGTGAATGCATCTTTGTATTTTTTGGTCTTTATGTTGCTTGAAACAACAGAAAGAGATTTTTTTTTTTTTTTCTGTTCACCTTAGGTTTGTAGGTGTTCAGATGTGGGATTTGTTTCCAAAATGTGTGTTAATGAAAACTGTTTGACTCCTTTGTGACACAGCATGCCCCTGGTTCAACTCTGTTGTGTTCAAGCATGCATATGAATTTAGGGGAAAGATGGTTCTGTGGTCATTCCGTAATCCTCAGGTTGGCTAGGGACTGCTGAGCCTTTTGTACGGTTTAGCTTTCCAATTGCTTCAGCTTTTCTCTGGCTCTTCCCTGCTCCAGAGCTGCTACTGGAACAGCATCAGGTCTGTTCTCCAAGACTCTGCTCTCCTGCTTGTGTTGGCTGGCTGTGAAAGAAGGTGTCTGAACCCAGGGTACCAGCTCCACTATCTGGTAGCTGAGCTTGCCTCCCTTCCCTCTTGTATTGCTGTAGGGCTTGGGACGATGAGTGCTTCAAAATAGTCACGTGCTTTTCAAACTTGATCATGTTTTAATTTGACCATATACTCTTATGGAAAGCTATCTCAAACCTCTCATTATTGAAATGACATACAAAAGAACTAGCACTTCTGTTTATGTTAAAACTAGGTGGGAGAATTTTAAGTGTTTCAGCCAAATGTTATGTAACAGTTGTACTGAATCGTGGTTGGGGATGGAAGATAAGTTTGCAGTGAGCTGTGTGGAGTAACATGTCAAACAGGAAATGAGCTTTCATCAAAACAAAGCGGGAGAATGCATGCCTAATCAGAGCACTGCAGACTAGCTGGGGGAGATATTTATAGGAGAGCTGCCTTATGCCTTTTTTCCTCCTTCCTTCCCATGTAGACTTAGCATACGGGTCTGTGGTCACAATGAAGAACCTTCGGATGGCAGGGGGATACCTTCACTCCCACTGGCACCTCTACCCAGAGGGTGTTGGGGCTCGCCAGCAGCAGGTTAGTGTGCTGTGGTAGGACTGCCGCTGACCACAACCATCGACTCGCTCCTGTTGCACTTAGCATTAGGAGCAATGTATTTACCCAGCATCTGTTACCCTCTCGGTGCCACAGCTGTGCACTTGGCTTGGAAGTCTGAGTAAAAAGGATGCTCAAAGAGAGCCTACCACATGAGAGGTGACTTGCAGTAACAAAGCTTCATTGTAGTAGCAAGACCAGTCTCCATAGGTGGAGGCCAAGAGGACTTTAAAATGATCTTTCATAGTGAAAGTGCTGCTGTTACCTCAAGGAAGGCTATAAAACCTGTTTAAAATAAATGCATTACTTTATCTTATAGGTTTCATTGCAGTGTTTTAAAAGCAACAGAATAGGGCTGCTGTGTGTTGTTTTCACTCCTGCCACTGGCCTCTATGACCTTACATGAATTACTCTCCTTTTGTGCCTTGCTTTCCTCATCTGTTGCCAAAGAATTTGTAAGGCTTTACTCATTAAATCAGATATCTGTACATTTGTAAACTACCTAAACTCTCTAAGGGCTTCTGATAAATGATTAAGCAATAAATCAAAGTAAAAATCAGAAATCATCTAACTATCACTAATTAAGTGGTACAAAAGTTAAGTTAATTTCTTATTTTTGTCCATCAACTTCAAGCTTCATAAATCTTTGCAGCTTCTGTAGCTTTCCCAAGATGTATTTTGAAGTTTGCATGTTAGTGTCTGAAAATTATTCTGAGCTCCTTGAAAAAGAATTGCCAGAGAAAAACAAGTGTTTGTTTTTTAACTCCCTTCAGTCTCTGTGGTGAGAAACAGGTTTTCAGAAATGAAAACTTTTCTCTCAATCTTCTTTTCCTGCTGTTCTTTGCAACCATAAATTCTAATACTCTCATGTGACATTGATGTTTATTATCATAGATGGAGATGTCATACCAAAACTGGCTCAAGGATAGGCAAAATTCAGGTGCAGAGCATACTTTATGACACTAAAAGCAGGGAAAGGGGATTTGGAGAGGATGCTGATGGGAGTTTCCTTGAGGGTAAGTGGGAAAGGGTGGAGATTCCCCCTCTGCTGGGCTGCAGGTAGGACAAGAGTAGGGGGCTGGGACAGTTTGGAGACTGTGGAGAGGGGAAGGGAATTTAGAACTAGGAGGAGATTTAGAGAGGAAAAAATGGAGGCTGCCTCCTTCTTTGCCTCCTTTCCTGATGTTATAACCTCAAGGTATGAGGTTTCACCTCCAGCTCTGCCTTTTTCCTGAACCTAAGACACTCCTGTATGTTCTGCCTCTCACCTACGCAGCAGGCCATCTGCTCCCACCTGAGTGGGAGGCACAGGTCTGGGACTGGTCTAGTGTCCCACAGAGCAGGGCTTGCTGCTGCTGGAAGAGGGGAGTGAGCACAGTTCCTCATGCTGCTCGGGAAGGCTGCCCTCAGGAGCAGCGCTGGGGCCAGATGGTCTCCCCTGCACGTGGTAACAGTAGGAGCAGTTACTCTGTCTGAGTCTGAGCAGGCTGGGAAGGATTAGCTGGGTGGCATGTGCAGCTTTAACAGCTGATCCCTGAATCCTTCTTACCTTGCCTGGATCTTTTGGCAGAAGTATTAGGTTGTCACAGGCAGCCTGTTGTCGTAAATGTCTACCAGTAATGCCTGTCTGTAAAGCCGATACTGTTTCCACCTCCTGGTTCTGGTACTGGTCAGTGATTATTCAAAAAGTTCGAGTTTGGATACCCAGGTGTTGTAGAAGGAGCCTTTGAAGCAGGGTGAGAGGAGGTCAAGCGGTATGATTGGAGGCTGTTACTCGTGATGCGTGTGTAGTGCTCCTGAGTGGATGTGGTATACACTGAATAAAAGGTGTGACCTGAGTTAAGGGGTGGCTAGCACTAGCGTAAGTCATCCCAGGGTTTCTGTTATTGGTGCATTCATCTGGGACTTTGATTTGCTGGCAAATATCTGTCTGCTATCATCAGCTTTTGTCTTGTTTGGTAAAATAACTTATCCTGTGCTTTCAGGTCACTGCCTACTTACATAAAGATTTGAATAACCTATGGATTATAAAGAAACATGATTCGGATGCAGGTAACAAATACCAGTAGAGTGCCTTTTATAACTCCTGCTTCAGTTTTTCCCTTAAGTATTCCGAGTTCCCTCCAGGGCAAAGTATCTTTCATGGATATGAGGGGGGGAGGAGGAAGAACAAGGGCTGCAAATAAGAGGAGATTAATCTAAACTCAGCATTTTATGGAAGCTATTATCATGGCTGTGGGTGCTGGAGAAGTTGGGTCCTGGTACATCTTGATACATTGTGTTCACCTAATTTGCATAGATGTTTGCGTGGGACAAGATAAGAATGTGAAAATCTATGGTTTGTACATACATATGTTGTTTTAGAATATCATATAGTGTTGCTGAGGCGTGTTTCATCTGGCAGAGTTTTCTTTCTTCACCTGCAGCATGTGTATATAAAAATTAACAAAAACTGTCTAAACAACGAAGAATAGAAATAACCTAGATATAAGAAAAATTACAATCAGTGTTGTCATTTTATAGTTCATTATATTTATATATAGATAGATAGATATGCTTTTGGTGTTCACTTAGCCTGACCAGGCATCCTCTTTATTTAAGGGCAGTATGTGCTGCCTGGGGCCGTGCTCTTTGGAGTAGCCCTCAGGGCTGGTCTTTAAACTAGAGCTGTGGTTTACACCAGGCTTAGAGTCAACACAAATTAGTTTGCATTGTATTGTCTGCTTGAGGCATGAGCATTCCCAGGAAACTTTCTAAGACCCTGATATGTTTGTCAGTGCATTGATATGATTAGTTTGCCTTCCTTCAGCAGATCTGTCAGACCCCTCGAGCCCTGTGGAGTTTGTGAGGCATGGAGATATTATTCGTCTGGAACATAAAGAGTAAGGATGATTTCTGGGATTCAGAGAGATTGTGTGATTGAATAGAATTGATGGGAGATTTGTCCTGTTGGCAACTACATAAGGCCAGCATAAGTGGGCTGTGTGACAGAAGTGTCTATATATCTGCATTTCCGGCACAGAGTTTGTGAAGTTTTTCTTCTATGGTTTATGTTTTGAAGGGTGTCTGTTAAATGGGAAACTTTTAACAGAACCATACAACTTCATTAGAAATACCTACCTCAGCAGCAGAGGGAATTGTTCAGCTGTGTGAGGTGCAATGTTAAAGGTAACTCTTCTGCAAAGAAGTAATTTCAAAACCCAAATTCTTTTGCTTGTCCCCACTCTCTGAGCTTTATAGGCAAATAGCATGGGGGTTTTTGTCAGTGTCCTGTTCCTGTGTGCACAGGGAGTATCCAGCTGCTGAAGTTCTCCACAGCACTGAGATCACAATAATGAAACACTTTTAATGAAAATATCGGCTGGTGCCTTCCTTCTCTGTAGGGAGTACCTGAGAGGAAGCAAGGGAACTGTGGTGACTTGATATTTAATCTTCATGTAGTCTAATGTCATTGTGCCACAACGCTCTGTGCTGACGCAGCTTTGATTTCTTAACAGATGCTCTAAACTGGTGAGCCTGGAAATCATGTCACATTGCATTTAATATTGCGTGTTCATGAATCATTGCTTAGGTTTCCAGAATGATTTTAAGATTAAAAAAAAAAAAGCGTCAACTTTTGGGTTTTATGACCAAATGCATGATAATAAAGGTGATAAAGTCTTGATCAGGCAATGCTGGTTGGGCCTTGATGAGGTGTGTGGAGCAGGAGGTGAAGCTGTGGTGCTGTGGGAAAGGTCCAGCAGGTTTGTGGGGGTGTGCGGGCAGGAGCGTGGACTGGTTTAGTAAGGACTGGCCAGGACATGTCCAGGTTCTTCTGGTTGCCCCAGTTAGCAGTCCCTGCCAGGGTGGGAGGCTGTTTGTCTGCACCACGCCACTCATTTCTGCCCCACCTTCACTAAATCTGTGCCTGGCTAAATGGTGCAGTCTTTCCCCTCAAAAGTAAGGCTGATAATCAGGAGAGCTCAGGATCTTGCTTTGCTTCTTGCAAGAGCGGAACTGTTAGCTCCACCTTTACTCTTCATTTGGAAAAAAAAAAACCAAACAAACCAAAAACCAACAATGTCTCTTCCACTTGGAGGTGGTGGATTGTAGCTTGAGGGTTGGATTTATTCATGCTGTCCTCCTTTTTCAGCACTGCCCAGCGTGGCATAAGCTCAGAGTCGCATGGTGGGAAGTGGCAGTTTCACTCTGTGGCCCCCCTCACTGTTGAGGCTGTGTCCTGCCCTGCCCTCCGCTGGAATTCAGTGGTCAAAGGGCTGGCAGCTCTCTGAATGCCTCAAACTAAAGTTCTTATCGCAAATTGACTGAGACATAAAAACAAAACCAGGTTTGACTTTTAATTTCATTTCAGAACTTCTAGAAATCTTCACAGTCACCAGCATGAGGCTCCCCTGACAAGGAAGCATTTTCAGGTCACTGGCTATGGAATAGTAAGTGAATGGCAAGATAAAACAAAATCTCCTTCTTTTGGGGAGGGTTCATACGATGCCAAGGGGATTTGTTCTGGCTTTTTTTAGTCTGTTAGCCAAGGTGATAGATGTGCATCTACCATAGTGGAGAAAAAACAGATTGAATATGAAATAAGTTATCTCATATTTAAGGTCTGTTTGATATGAACACAGACAAGAAAATAACTTAAGCTTTTACTGCCAGTCTAGCTTTGGCAGCATTCAACTCCAGAATGCCAAACTGAGCAAACCTGAAGTTGCTCTGACAAGTATTATTTTATGTATTTGGCCTTGTCACATAGACAAGTGCCTTTTTTGACAGAATGATGACAGAATTTTGAATTGCGAAAATGAAATCTGCTTTGAGGGCTGAATTTCCAAACGCAGGGGGCTGTTGCCTAAACCCCTTTTGTGAAGCAGCCAAATTACCCCCATTTAAAATGTAACTCTGAGCCACAGTCAAGTATGAATTGGAAGCAAAAAAAAAATGTAAAGTTGACAAGATAAAATATGTACTTGAGTAGTTGGTCATGTCTGAAATAATCTTTTCCTGATGTGGAATCTCTTCTGTGAAGTCTGAGCGAGGGTAGCCTGGGCTCTTTTCTTGAGCTTTGCCTCCATTAGAGTTTCAGAAGTTCCTATTTGCAGTGCTTCAGTCCTGCATTTCTTCTAGTTGCTGTGGGGATTTTTTTGGTGTTTTGCTTTTGTTGTGTTAGGTTTTGTTTTTTTTTTTTTTTTGTTTTCTCCTGTGGTATGTTTGCATGCTAGAATGGAACAGGAGACTCCAATGATTTCTGGCGGATTGAAGTGGTGGGCAGAAAGGCTGGGAAGCTCATCAAAGTCCTACGGAGTCAGGTCCGGCTAACGCACGTGGCCACAGGGTGTATCCTGGGCTCTTCTGGAAAGACTCTGCCAAAATGGTACATAGCTTGTAATCCCCCTCCACCCCTGCAAGGCCTTGAGCTGACACGTTCCTTTCCTCAGTAGTACTTTAAAACTTGTACTAAGCGATACTCGCATTTCCTCCATTTCTTTATTTTTAAAAGAATAAAAATGTAACTAGCAGGTACTAAAAATATAACCAGAGGGGAAGATCTGGGTTAGGGTTATGTAGTCTGTTACAGTGAAGCTATAGAGATCTGAAAATTAATATCCCTTACTAAGAGATCCAAGAGTGGCATGGGCGTAGATGTTGTCATCTGGTAAGGCCAGGAGGGGATGACAGACATGTTCTTCTAGGCCCATTTTATCCTTGGGATTCACAAAAATTGCTAGAAACTGGGCAGTTCATGCTGTTCCATACCATAATCCTCCAAATTTCTTTTTATTAATGTTAATTTATTTTGTGGTTGGCAGACCTTCTGCTATTTTTGCATGCAGCGTCTGAAGCAAGGGCAATGGTAACAAGCTGCTATTAGCAGGGATCGTGATTTAATGTGTCCTTGGATTATATATCCTCATCATTAAAATAAGGTGTACGCAGAGACATCCAAACTAACGCCAAGCAAGCTGCTGTATCTGCAAAGTGGTACTGTGTGGGGTGCTAACATGGATCCTGAAGCAGCAGGCTGTGTGTTCATGTTGCTTCTGTTTCCAGAGCAGCCTCTGTGACTGCTAGCTTACATTTCCCTTCGCTGTGTTATGATAAAAAGGGCTTCTGAGGAATCCTCTGGATGCTGAGTCACAGTGAGCACAGGCAGACACCTCTGGTAACTGCCTGGTCAGGGACGCAAGTGCCATTTAGACTTTACCAGTAAAACTGGGTAAATCATGTGATTGATTTAAAAAAAAAGAAAAAAAAAGATTGCTGCCTCTGTCAACAGCAGTCAGGAAAGGGTGTATATATTTCCCCCACCTCCAACACAAACTTGCCATGTGAATGGAAGTTATTGCCATAAAATGTTGATGACATGAAGAGGTGAGGTGAAAAGTACCTGTTAACTGCAAATGAGGATGCTTTGAGTATATTGGATTTTTATACATTTTTTTTTTTTTAGGAATTTAAATGAGAGTAATACTGTCCTTCAGAAAATTAAGGGGAGATTAATTAATGGAATTAATTAATTAGTGTAATTAAGTCTGCTAAGTGGTGATTGATAGAAAATTCCTTATTAATCTGTAACATTACTGCAGGGTTTGATGCACTTTCTCCCAAAGTGTTTGATGTGACCTGCTAGAAATAGGATGATAGACTAAATGAACAGTTGGTGGGATCCTCTAAAGTCATTCTTTTGTTTCTGTAATGCAGTTGCTGTAGGCATGGATTGACTTAAATTAACGATAGTGATTTTCTTTTGGAGACACTATAAGGGTTGACTTCAAGTAGTTTCTAGTTGTCAATGTGCATGATCTTCAAAAATCCCACTGCTTATGTATAGACTTAGAGTTTTTTTTTTGTTTAGATGCCCGAAGTTAGAAATGTTGGCTGCCTTGCAAATCTGTTTTGGTTTCTACATGGTGCTTAGAGCATGTAAGTGTGTGAGAAGGCAGCTGCTGGGGTTGAGTGGTATCATAGGTGTTACAGGGAAGTATAAAGCTAAAGGAGGAGAAAATCAGACATGAAGTGGAAATATTGATTGGTCTTTTGTGAGGTGCTGGCTAACTGTGCTGCTGTTCCTCAGGGGCTGGGAACAAGTGGAAGTCACCTGCACACCATATCTGAAGGAGACTCCTAATTCCCTCTGGAACTTTGAAGATCACATTAACCCTAAGTGTAAATAATTTATTTCCTTTTTCTTTGAGAGAGCATCTTGGCTTGCTGTTAAAGGAAGGAATGAGCTATCAAATGGCAAGAACTGGCATTCAGTGTTTGGAATTTGTGTGTTCTTTCCCAGCTCAAGTGTGAACTTGCTGAACTTGGGCCAATTGTTCAGAGATACCTACCCTTTTTCTACTTCACTGTTTGTACTATAAACTATTGATAATGTTTCCAGTTTAAGGATTTTGAGATCTTCATGGGTAACAAAAGTGTGAAGTTTTATTGTTAACATCATTGGTTTAATTGGGAATTATTGTCATCAATGTGAGTAGGTTCTATATACTTTAATGATTTTTTTTTTTTTT
>JAAGAY010136908.1:0-21608 GCA_011801015.1 Ardeotis arabs | reverse complement strand
ATTTCATGGTCGCTCTGCCCAAGACAGTGCCCAACCTTCACGTCTCCCACCAGTCCTTCTCTGTTAGTAAAGAGTAGGTCAATGAGGGCACCACCCCTGGTAGGCTCTCGTACCAGCTGCATAAGGAAACTATCTTCCACACCCTCTAGGAACCTTTTGGACTGTTTCCTCTGCGCTGTATGATATTCCCAGCATATATCAGGGAAGTTGAAGCAGGAGAGTAATGAGAAATAAAACAAAATCTTAAAACACCTTACCCACACTCCTCCCTTCTTCATTCCCGATTTTCTCTACCTCCTCCCTCTCAGTGGCACAGGGGGATGGGCAATGGGGGTTGCGGTCAGTTCATCACATTGTTTCTGCTGCTTCTTCCTCTCAGAGGGAGGAGTCCTTACACTTTTCCCCTACTCTTGGGTCCCTCCCATGGGAGACAGTCTTCCACGAACTTCTTTAACGTGAGTCCTTCCTATGAGCTATAGTTCTTCACAAACTGCTCCAGCATGGATCCCTGCCACAGGGTCTAGTCCTTCAGGGTCATAGGGTTGGAAGTCCTGCCAACAAACCTGCTCCACTGTGGGCTCATCTCTCCACAGGTTCAGAGGTCCTGCCAGGAGCCTGCTCCAGCATGGACTTCCCATGTCACAGCCTCCTTTGGGTGTATCTGCCTGCTCCAGCATGGGGTCCTCCACAGGCTGCAGGGGCACAGCCTGCTTCACCATGGTCTGTACTATGGGCTGCAGGGGAATCTCTGCTTCAATGCCTGGAGCACCTCCTCTCCCGCCTTCTTCACTGACCTTGGTGTCTACTGGGTTGTGTCTTTCATATTCTCACAGCAACTTTCCCACTTCTTAAATATGTTGTTACAGAGGCACTATCACTGTAGCTGATGGGCTTGGCCTTGGCCAGCAGCAGGTTCATCTCGCAGCCGGCTGGCTGACATCAGGCTTATCAGACATAGGGGAAACTTCTAGCAGCTTCTCACAGAAGCCACCCCTGTACATGGCCCACTGCTACCAAAAAGTTTCCATGCAAACCCAATACACAATCTCAATAATGGCATTTCCTGAGTTGCCTTTGCAACCTTGTTGATGTTAACTAAAATGGTTTTTGAGTATGATGTAAATTACTATGTGATAAGGGTCATCACATTTTTCCTTAGAAGTTCAAATTTTCCTTTCGTGTGATGTGTAATAAACCATTTCATAGGTAGAATTTTAAAACTTGACTGGTCTAAAATTCCTTTCTAATTTTAGCATTCTTAAAAATCAGAGTTTATTTCAAATGCAAGGAAAACTCATTTGTTTTTTTTTGTTTCCTGTAGATGAAGGTCTACCAGGTTATCATTTCCTAAAAAACAGAATCTTCACTTAAACTGCCCAATAAAACTTCAGAATGCTTTACGCCAATTCTTCAAATAATAAAACATTAAAAAAGGAATGCCTTCACATCAGCACAGAGATAAAAGCAAATACTATGTATATCCCTAAAATTCCAGTGCCTAGGTTAAAACCACAACTGAGTAATAAATTGTAAGTATTGTTCAAAGTAGATTTAACAATTTTGCTGTATTTATTTCTTTCTGATAACATATTAAGAAACAGCCAAATAAGACATTTTGTAATCATTTTATACACAGGCATGTCCTGACTAATACCATAGGCCTTCCTGCTTCTCTTAATAACTGTCAGAACAACATCAAATACCCAATGTGAAATCACTCACATGGAGTGCTGTAGTCTTCTACATTTGGTTCAGGATATAACATTCTTGCAGACATGACACATGCTTGCAAACTGGAAGGGTGTGTTTTAGCTAAGAGAGCAAGCAGACAATCTTCAAAGTATCTGCTTTCAAAGTTCAAACCTCTGTAGTTCCAGAGCTGTAAACCTGACTGATGATTCATCGTTACAGAAGGAGGCTGGTTCTTTCAGCATCAAGCATAGCATGTGTTACAGAACAAGCAAGGCCCATCTATTTCTCAAGTATGCCTTAACACTATTAACGTGAATGGTAGTAAGCTTTACTGACGGTGCCTAAAACCAGATTTGAGAGTAACTTTGAAGACCTGTAACAGGAAGATCAGGGAAACCTTCCTCAAAGATTTTTGTAAGAAGAAACAAAACAACGCACAGAGCTAACAGGGAAATACATAGTCTGAATAGTGAAGCTTCAGCTTTTTAGCTATTTGTCATTTTCAACGAAAACAAAACATTTCTATGATTACATCCATTAATTTAATTAATATAAGTAAAAGAAATAGTAATCAACATTTATATGTGCAGATACAGTCTGTGTAAGCCCAATGAAAATAACTCCTCCTGATCACCGTCAGCTATTTATAAATTTCTAAGCCATTTAATGCACAAACAATTATCTTACATAAGGTATTAAGGGAACAGCAATTTGTGTTTAAAAGGAAAATGTCAGACAGGAAAGGGGAGTGGTCTAGTTTTTGCCTAGCATCCAAATGCTGTGAAAGAATGAACATCAGTTTGTGCTGCAACTGGAGTTTAAATGTAAATTAATTCTTATTTATAAAATAGTGCAAGCTGAACAATGAGTTTCATTGATTTTTGTACAGTGTTATTACAGGACACAATATTAAAATAATATAACAATATTGCTGTATTACTTGCAAAAAATGGCAGATATTTCCTTCTATCATTCATTTGGCTTTATTTCTTCGATGTTAACAGTGGATGTACCTCAAACAGTTGAGATGTTTCGTTCAGTTCTAATAAGCACAAAATAGTAATTCACAGCCTAATCGAATGTTTTTAGCCCCTTGTCCCTCTTGGTGCCTTGATATTCCACTGCTGATGTTAAAGAGAGTAAAGCCCTAAGTCTGGTAGAGGAGTTTGATATATCATGAAACAACTTTCATGTAATTTCAGTAACATCTAATTTGAGTTAATCTAATCTACTTCATGTTTTCAGAGTTTTTCATCTCTTTCATAACTATAGTGGGTTTTGTCATGCACAATCAAGGAAGCAGAGAGAACATGCAGAGGTAGAAATATATAAATAAATAAAACCTTCAATTAAAATACTTTGTTTCTGAGAAACAAGTATGTATGAGGTAAAAATTAATTTGTTTATTCATCCTGAAAGTCTACCATTCATAGAATCATAGAGTCATAGAATGGTTAGAGTTGGAAGGGACCTTCAAAGGTCATCTAGTCCAACTCCCCTGCAAGGAGCAGGGACATCCCCGTCTAGATCAGGTTGCTCAGAGCCTCATCCAGCCTGGCCTTGAACATTTCCAGGGATGGGGCTTCCACCACCTCTCTGGGCAACCTGTTCCAGTGTTCTACACTGGAAGGGATGATCATAAGGTAATGTGTTCTGGACATGAGAGGGATTGAGTTTGGAAAGAAGTTGTAGTAGACTCTACTACTATATCCTATGTAATTCCAAAGAGAAGTACCATTAATTTACTTTAATGTTATCTATCCCAGATGGATAAGAAGAAAAATAAGATTAGAGAAAAGACAATAGAATTACAAAGTCTGTGACCCTACCCTGATTCATAAAAACAACTAGAAGCACTATAGCGAACTTTTACTTATTACTCTAGGAAAACTAAGACTGAAGATTACTCATACTTCTACCTGGCATTACTATATTTCAGGTAAAATGTTACTATTAGTATTTTGTTATTTCTTTGAGAATCGGATGTATATATTAACATCGTACTAAATTTATTAATTGATTTTAATATATTTGGTTACAAGTTGCTGTTATTTTAACCAGAAGACTTATGAAGAATGGCAAGAATTATACAAATGTGGTCCATTTTATTATGTTCTTTGTTCGTGCTCTTCCTAAAATGTATACATTTCAAAAATATCACCTAGGCCACCAAGGAGAGATTCAAGATACAACTGTCTATAGTACATTTTATATGCCCAAATATTTCTTCTGCCTTTCAATGAGAAGCCCTATATTTCTAATATCTGTGCAAGATATCATCCGTTTTGCTGAATATGCAAAGACCAGTATATTTCAGTTATATTTTCTGGAGTATGCTTAAATAGAAAGCCAAATATTCAGCAAGCAACAATGATATTTTTACAACATGAAAAAAAAAAAGGTTGCTTAAATGTTAGGTATTATGATAATGCCAAGAATTTGTATCAAATTGGACTCCTGATTCCCATAATAACTGCATGGCATTCTACCAAAATGTATTTTAAAAGTGTATAGGAATCTAAGAAATTATTTCTGAAGTACTAGTATATGTCATAACATTTTCACAATATGGGTATAACCACTCTCTCTGTGAGGGAGAGCTCTGATCAGCTATCTCTCTTTAAGCAGATCTAGTTCACATTTCAGGATATCATTAAAGACATCAATTTCACGAAGATGGAATAGCTCAAGAAACATGTCATTTAGTTTGGTGACTACACAAGACATACATACTATTATACCACTAAGAGAAGTATAGAAAATGGCTCAGGAACTTTGAACAGAACACTTGAAGTCTCTTCTCTAAAAAAAAAAAATAATTTTACAAATAAAAAATTAACATAGTGAAGCATTTCCAGATTTTTTCAGTATAATTGTTGTTCCAATTGATTAAGAAAATAAGTAAAATCACAACATAATCTTATGCTATATTTGGAAATCAAGAGACTTTTTTTTTTTAAAATGGGCTTCAAATCCTCGTATTTTAATTTGTGAGGTTTTCATCCTCCTTACCTCCCCGAACATTGTTTTTTCAACCTGACTGACATTTTAAGCAGAGGCATACTATGCAAAAAAGCTGCCAAACTGCTTTCACCTTAATGTTTTGGGCTCAATCGCATAATCATGACATTAATTAATTCCACATGAAAGATTAGATTGCTGCAATAATTGTTGTTTCAACTGTACTATTTTAAGTCTTTTATTTAAAGTGTACTCAAGTACTACATGTCCTATAGTAGCATTATCAATGCAATTAATAAAATATTAGGAAGAATTAGAAACTTCAGATGTTTGTTAAGTGATTTTGCATACTAATGAAATATCTGTAAGAATGGTCTTTTTTTAAAAAAAAAAAACAAACCTTTTTGGACTTCTTATTAACATAACATTATCTTCATAACAAAAAGGCTCATGTCTCACGCCCATACTGCATCTGTCAGTGAAATTTTATTAAGAATCTCTCAACACATTTTACATAAACTTTAAGTATTTAAAAAAAAAATTACTCTCTTCAGCATCTCTTCTGGCTTGAAGTTTCCGAATTGTTTTAGCTCTTTTTCAGCTGTTAATGCATCCTGCTCGAGACTGAGAGATGTTCTTGGTCAGTCAAATCCTATGTCTCATACCTGAGGCTATGACTACTAATGTTTTCCATGGAAAACCATTGGGAAGGTTCACTTAATGCGTAAAAGACCTATATTGTTTTTTCATATAACAAGATATGAAAATACAATGGTGTTCAAAGGTTTCCTGAAGCCTTATCACTTTTCTCATTAAATGTGAGATGTTATTATGGCATTCACAGTCTTAAAGGAAGGCCATATAATTTCTCCAAAGAAGCTAGATCAGCTGTTGTAGAAGGGTATGGAACATATATATTTCAGGCTGAGACAAAATGTAATTTTGTATAGCATCTCGTCTTTCATAAAATGCTTTCTAAAACATGGCAATAGAACACCTGATTTAGCCAATTCAGCTTCTGCCATCATAATATTTATAGCAGTGAAACTGATCTAATTTTCCTCCATATAAATTTTGAAGAAAAATACATTTCAGTTAAGTTATTTTGTATTTTAACAGGAAAGAATAAAATCTTGACATGCTTTATTTCAGATCAGCACTTGAGATTTTTTTCTTTAAATATCTTTTGTTGGCAAAATTCTAAGCAGTAAAGGAAAAATAGCCAAGAGCTTTCTTTGAAAAGCACAGATCCTTATTTCCTTTAGCCCTTTTGAAAAGGTGTTTCACACCTTATTTCTGTGGATGTTATACCTATGAGATGCTCCTTACTTCATGCTAATTAGTTATCTCACACATTTTTCACAGTTCTTTTTGTCCTGGCAACATGTGAGGGTTTGCACTATAAAGTGAATGGCATCATCTTGTGAGGGAGGAGTTCTTTTCTACTAAATTCAAAACCTGAATTCTGACTTTCTCAAACACCTACTGCTATGCCTGCTGTTGCACAAGACTTGACTATCTATAAACTGTTTTCATTTTATCCTGATCATTTAATAGATTTTGGCTAAGAACTAAACAGATATGATCAAATGCAAGGAGGAATCTACTAACATTCAATGCTAGCATAGAAAATATGAAATGTTAATACTTTGCTTCTTTCAAACTTATTTTTGCCAAACCACAATACTCTTGTGGAAAGCTTTGTTTAACTTGTGATTAAACACAATGCCACCCAAACAGACGGACAATGAATGTTGGTGACCAGAGGCCACACATACACGTCTGTCATTGGGTGGGGTTAAAGGTTTTTTGTTGCTGTTTTTTGAGGAGAAGGTGAAGGGGTGGAACAGCGTTTCCAGCCAGGAACTATTATGTATGCATAAAATATATGTTCTAAGATACTAAACTGTAGACAGTTTGGTTTTTAATGTAAGCTAAACCAAATCAAACCAAGTATATGCTGCAACATTGCCGGTTGCTGATGGTTGGAATAGGTCTTTGGAAGCCTTTTTACTCTAGTTAAACAAAACTTCAGTTTTGTTTAAACAAAACTTTTTTTTTGTTTTGTTTTGTTTTGTTTAAACAAAACTTCAGTTGGTTTTTTTTTGTTTTTGTTTAAACAAAACTTCAGTTTTGTTTACAACTGAAAATGCTCCTTCTTTCTTGACTGTTTTTTGTTTTTTTTTTTTCTGAATAAAGGGTCATTGATCACTATTGATACAAACATACTTTATAGAAGTATGAAGCATAGGTAACTCAGTAATTTAACCGATGAAATCCAACTTCATTTTCTTCAAACTTTCAGGTGTGAGTCTTTTCTCTCCAACCCTCACTTTCACACCATCCTGCTTTTCCAAGTGTGAGCAATCTTTCAGCAGAGAATTCATGGCTAATTGCTGTATGGTAATGGTGTTCCTTTTAGATGTAGCAAGTTAGTGTGCATGTGCCAGTTCATGCATACATTTTGTACAGATTGTAAAACAGTACGGTGACAACTTGTAACCTTCTTTAATATGTCTTCAGGGATAAGGTCTCAGAATTTTTAGCTGACAACATCATCTTACTCAAAGCTCCTAGAGACAAGCCTGACCAGTCATACCCTATGAATTTTCTCAGCTCACTATACAGTTAACTTTCTCAGCTTCCCTGCTTAACTTTGAAGAATGCCTACATCTTAATTTGAACAGGTATGCAAGCAGCCTCTTCAAAATTAAGCAAATGTCAACTTAACAACCTTAAAAATGCCTCTGGTAAGTATGAAATAAAGCATTAACAGCTATTTTAAGGTTGACAATAATGTGCCAAACCAAAGCCATGTGAATGATGAGCATTAATACTTGACTGACTGCTGATACTGCTTAAGCTTATTAGCTACCTTTTCCAATTTCTCTCCATATACAGTCATCTCTGTCTAAAAAAATCACAATTTGGATTTAGTTAACAGTCTGTTAACAGCACAATTAGATAAATAGAACCTAGTAAATATAAATGTTTTTTTTTGTGATAAACAACTGCATCAGGCATTTGCACATAATTGGTGATGAACATAATTGTTTTGGTACATTCTTTGTCATATTTGTTGAAACGCAGAGAGCTGGAGCTACAAATGAATAACTGGACCAAGAGTGTCTTTACTCCTTAAAGATGGTGGGTTAGAACACACAGCTCCAGATCCTACATACAGCCAAAGTATTCTCTTAAATACTTTACCACAGCTTTTATTTAAACAGTATTGCTACCCAAAATTACCCAAGACCTGGAACCCTGTGAATATACTCTTGCTTATATTTTGAATAAGACTAGCTTCCGCTCCTCTTTCTCCTTCGCTCAACACTTCTGCTTTTAGTCTCCCTCTCCATGAGATGGCCAGACACAAATGGAAATCAGAACTCTGGTAAATAATGAAAATTACTTTTGGTTTGTTGAGGTTTGTTTGTTTGTTTGTTTGTTTGTTTGTTTGTTTTTTTAACATAGATGCCTTAATTTGAAATACATTATGGTGCAATATTATTGCACAGCTGGAGGTGACAATGCTTTTTTGTGCTAAATGAGTCCAAATGAGTTTGTGGAAGCATTAACCTTTCAAGAGAATGACAGTGATAATGAACTTAGGCAAGATGTTAATTTAAATACCTTTATATGTTGTCAACACAGAAAGACAAAGTACTGAATTAGTTGATGGGTGAGTTTTTTATGTCTGATGAAGTCAGAGATGTATTTACAAGTGTCATTTAAAATCACAGGTAGAACAAGCAAGAAGCCTGAACCACACCACAAATATTTATTTATATAAGGGTATTGAAATCACTGCCTAGGAAACAGGGACATGGCTAAAAATACAGATGAGTCAATTTAGTGATTTGTTGACACAAAACCTGGAAGTTTTATTCTTCACAAGGTTCTGTGTGCATCTCCTGAACTACTGCAGCATTCTGCCACTTCCTATGTGCCAACTCTGACACTTGTTTGACTGTTGAGGAATTGACCAAAAGGTGAGTAAATTAATCTCAGCAACCCAGTAGAAGACTTTTTTTTCCCAATTGGATCAGAAAAAGATCAGAGGATCAATAGAGCAATTGCAAAGGAAGCAACAGAAGAATGTGGTTTGCATCTGTTGGAAAGAATCTTTGGTAGTAGCAAGTTTGTGTTTGAGAACAGTCATGTTAAGATTGCTTAGATTAACTCAAGATCTGACCTACTAGTTCAGCATAAGATGCAATGCAATACACAAATATCTAGTAGATGTTTGAGATATATGTAATATTCAGAATGTGACTCACTTGGAGAAGAAGCTGGCTTCTCAAGAAGAATAATCTTAAAATGAGTCATGAGCTTGATGTAAGTTTTTTATTCTCTTTAGTATTTCATTTTTGTCTCCAAATATGGATAGGATAAAAGTTTGCAGAAAATGTTTAAGCATGAAGAAACCAAGTGAATTAGAATGACAGCATAGAAGGCAGCAGACGTGATTGGGATGCTTTGATTTAGTCCAAGGTCCACCAGAAGAGACTAGAGAACTTTCTGGATGATTAATGTGTCTGCATCAAGCACTACAAAACAGTCATTACCTCTTGTAACTCTGGTAGGGACAACTCTCATTTTTGGTATGTAGAAAAGTAGCAAGTGTTAGCTTGGGACACAGTTTATTTTAATTGTCATGTCATGAACAACTATATAATTAAAGTCTGTTTTTATATGTATGTATACATAATATATATTTTATATATGTTTGTATATAGACATGCATTAGAGAAATTCAAATATTCTATATATAATATTTATGCGTTCTATGTTGATATTGTAATTCCTTTAGAGACTACTTTTTCTGGTCTAATTATCTGTTTCTTTCCGCTCCACTGACTGCAGGTCTTCACTAAACAGCACTCTTTTCTATTCAGTGTAGATCCAATAACAGCCATGAGATTATTATGTGGTAAAGAACCTTCAGTTTTTCACTTAAATCCAGTAGTTTAAAATTAGCAGCATCTAAATAATTTATTGAAGCATTAATCTTAGTATGAACAATATATCTAATCAGAACACCCAAAAGAGCTTTGTATTTCATCTGACTGATAATTCTTATTAATTTTCATTTCCCTTTTAAATACATACAATCTTTACAGCAATTTGAGACTTTAGTTTCCAAATCTTTAACTGCTTGAAGCTAAGTGTGCCAGACTATATCCTTATCAGAGAGTTCTTTGAAATTATATCTAAAGACTTAGGATGTGATTTTGCTTACCCTTACATTACTGGATATCAGGATTCATTCTGCTTAAGCTCATAAAAAACAGTAGTATAAACATGTTGCAAGAGAAGTCAACCCCTTTGAATTCTTTCTATTTGAGTTTGTTTCTTGTGAATTAGGTTCTGAATTTTCTTGTTCATCAATATTTTTCTATCACTGTACAAAGCAATTTCTAGAACTTCAGAAAAAAACAGAAGATGAATAGGTTTGATTTAGCAGTCAGTGGCAATCTGAAGATCTTTGTTGACTCATAATTCACTGCAATATATACATATTCTTCTGACCAACAAAACAGATAAGTAAAGAATAGAAGGAATGTTACAGAACAAGGTAAAGTACTTAAAGTAAGTACTTGACCTGTGATTTTCCAGCCCCATTTAGAAGGACAAAGAATGTTAAAACCAAGATCCAGATGAATCCATCCTCAGTTTTCCAATGGTATTGAAAAAGATGAAAAATTTATTAAAAAGCATGTATGTCTATGAACAAACACATTTAGGAAAAACAAATTATACTAGAAGAATATACATACAACCCTCACAAAGGGTCAGAACACTGTTCTACCCCATAAGGATCACATCTCATAAAACTTTGACAGAATCTAAACAGAATAAAATGGACCTAGAATTGATCTGATCAAGGCCACAGTTTTTAGACAGGCAAAAGCCTAGGAAATACCACATACTTGTATGTTATAATTGTGAATAATGATTAAATTAAGCAAAGAGACAAGCAAGCCAAATACCAAAACACCACTAAAAACTGAATTTTCATGTGCATTATTTCAAGCTATGTTGTCCATTCTGACACACTCTAGTTCAGGAGTGGATTCCATACACTATGGCCTATTCAAGACACAGGGAGGAAAAGACTGCCAAAATAAAATGCATTAAAGTACTAAATGGACATTCGCTTTAGAGTTAAGGTCACAATTTTTCTTCTCTTCCCATCTCCATTCTACACTCCACACATCAGCTAGCAGAGAAGGAGCAAGCTCACAGAATTGATTAGTCTGCCACATATTCATGGGGTAGCTCCAGGTGACATTATACACACTGTAGGAATACAGATATCTTAAGTCAGTTATGCACCAGTTCTGTCACAATAAGATAAATGTAACAGTACTACCCCTAGGACTTGCACATATTTCATGGTACCTGAATGATTAATATCAGTTGATTAGCTAGCACAAAACATTCTAAATAAAATGTGAGAGAAAAAGTAGGCTGCGCTTGTACCTTACTTAGGATCATCTCAGTATCTCTTTAAAATTAGATTATTTATAATCTTCTAGGGCATTTTCTACAACCATCCCTTCATAGAATCCCTACTATCCCTTGTCTGCCAAAAATATATTTCATATAGTTTGCAAATGTCAGAATATTAGTATATATTAGTATAAATGAGTGGTATTATTACAAAACTAATATTTTAGACCAAAAATCAAACATTCACTGGCTCAGTCTCCCCAGTACTATCAGGTGGCTCTCAATTACCTGTAAGCACTTTTCAGTACAGCTTTGTATTCTGTCAACCTGTAGCAGTACGGAATGTGAAGTCAGGCCAAAATATTAATTATTTGTCCTCTGTGTGGGATATACTTGTCCATTTCTCATCTCTTCCAGGTATGTTCCAAAACTTTACACAGAAGAGATTCTTTGAATTGACTGTCCATGTGCAAAATCACTTGGTGTTGCCTGCACAGCAGGTCTTGGATGTAGAGCAGCTACTAAAGCTATGCTAGTTATGTGATATATGAACAAGTGCCAGAGTCTTCTCAACAGCCATTTTCTAGAGGAAAGGCTGTCCAAGGTGAAAGTTCAAAGCTTCAAAAAGATTATTTGTCATCTTGGCGCTTGGATAAGTAACGCTAGGGGGCTACTCAAACTAGTATACTATGGGACATTACCCATAAAAATTGCCACCAATCAACACAATTTGTGTCCAGTGAGAGAGCCTCTCTCTACTGGAGACTATGGGTTTTTCTGTTTTGGAAAAAAGGAGGCTGAGGGGTGACCTCATTGCTCTCTACAGCTTCTTGAGAAGGGGAAGTGGAGAGGGAGGTGCTGATTTCTTCACCCTGGGATCCAGTGATAGGACGCGTGGGAATGGTTCAGAGCTGTGCCAGGTGAGGTTTAGACTGGATATGAGGTAGCATTTCTTTACCGAGAGGGTGGTCAAACACTGGAACAGACTTTCTAGAGAGGTGGTTGATGCCCCAAGCCTGTCAGTGTTTAAGAGACATTTGTACAATGCCCTTAATAACTTGCTTTAACTTTTGATTGACCTGAATTGGTCAGGTAGCTGGACTAGATGATCATTGTACATCCCTTCCAACTGAAATAGTCTATTCTGTCCTACTAGTCCACTTTTCAAATTCTGTGTTTCCTTTCAAGTTCTCTTTTATTGTTAAAACCTGGAAAGGTTCTAATAATAGATCTTTACATTTTATATAAAGACCATCTAGATCTTTACATTTTATGAAGTCAGACTATTACCAATTCCTTCTTGTCTGTGAAAAATTTTTGGGTACTACACATCCAGTTATGGGATTCACCTTTCTTAAAGGAGGAAGAGGATCTTTGCTCATAAGCTAGCGAGTCTTACTGACAGAGTTTTAAAGTAGACTTGAAGTGGGAAAGGAACAAGATCAGTCTTGCTCATGAGAAGCTATGGGACAACAGGCCAGGGTTAGAGGGATAAGGTAATAGCGATGGCCCTCAGCTTGTTGCTCTGAGACATGCTGGGTACACTGGAGCACACCTGAAGTCTTATGGAGATGAGCCAGGGGTGATAGGAGACAATAGGAAAACACCAGTTAAATCCCTGAACGGAATTAAGAGGCGTTCCTTTAAAAAGGTGACATGGTTGACAGTCCAGCTGAAGTACCTTTGCAACAATGCAAGCCAGGTGATAGACAGCCCTCCCAGAGGGGATGCCATACTGGACATGTTGGTCACTGGTGCAAGTGAGCTAATTGGTGATGCCAAAATTGGAGGTAGCCTGGCTGCAGTGGTCATGGAGTGCTGGAGTTTGCAGTCCTGAGGGATACGAGTCAGGTGAAGAGTAAAGTCAGGACCCTGAATTTTATGAAAGCAAACTTCCAGCTCTTCAAGGAGTTAGTCAATAGGACCCCCTGGGAAACTGCCGGGGACAAGGGAGTAGAACAAATCTGGCAGATCTTTAAGGACGCTTTCCATAGAGTGCAAGAGCTCTTGGTCCCCAGATGTAAGAAATCAGGAAAGGAAGGCAAGAGATCAGCATGGCCTGCTAATCAAAGTAAAGGCAAAGAAGGAAAGGCAGAGGCAGTGGAAGCAGGGACAGGTATCCTGAGAAGAGTATAGGGACACTGCCTGTTTGTGTAGGCATGGGCTCAAGAAGACCAAAGTACAGCTGGAACTGAACTTGGTAAGGGCCATAAAGAATAATAAGAAGGGCTTCCAGAAGTGTCTTAACAGAAAAGGAAGGTCAAAGAAACCATACTCTCCTTGATAAACAAGGCTGGCAAACTGCTAACGACAGACAAGGAGAAGGCTGAGGTACTCAAAAACTTTTTTTGCCTCAGACCTCACTGGCAACCTCTCTTCCCACACATCTTGAGTGGATGGACGGGAAGACAGGGACTGCAGGAGCAAAGTCCCTCCCACTGTAAGAATATATCAGGTTCATGACCACCTGAGGAACTTGAACATACATAAGTCTATAGGATCTAATGAGATGCATCCCAGAGTCCCGAGGGAATTGGCTGATGTAGTTGCCAAGCCACTCTCCATGATATTTGAAAAATCATGGCAGTCAGGTGAAGTCCGAAACTATTCTATGATTCTGTGATTCTATGAAGTCATTGCATATAAGTTAGCAGTTAAAAATATTAAAATGTATTATTATTTTACGAAGTACTTTAAAACACTTTAAAGAAGGATACATGCTCTACAGTTTTCTTATACTGAGATATTACTTTTAATAATTCTCTACTTAGACTTGCATTTTTTTGGCATCCTTAGTGAATATTACATTTTTGTTATAGGTGTATAACAATGTACTATCAAAATTTAATGTAAAAAATAAATTCTGAGGGACCATATATTAAGCATGTCTGATCACAGATTTTAGGAGTTTGTGTACCTATTGAAGCGAATTGACAGTGTCCTATTTACAATCATACAGTAATTACTTCTGATGATAGCTTCAGTCTATGGAAAATGTCCTCACTTTTCCAGCTATTACTATATATGGAAAGCTATTAAATCACATATAACACTGTTGGAATTTTAATACAATTACTGACTCTAACTATTCATTGCAAATTATCTACCTTTTTATTACAGATGCATAATTTCCTTTGTAATTTATCTACAAATTAAAACTATATTTTTTTTTAAGAGAAGAACAGCAATGAAACAAACTCTGCAGTATGCAGTATCTTTCTTTGCCAAAGATCAGTATTCAACTGTTCTCCATACTAATACATAGCCTTCGTCGTCTAGAAGGAAATATGATACATGTTACTCAAGCAAAATAATTTATAGTAAAGATGATTCTACACTGTAATGTACAAAAAAATGAATTCACAGTGGATTATTTATTCCTAGTCAGATGGATCCTATAAAACTAAGGGTACTATGTAAATAAAGACAAGATCTGCATGTGAAAAGTGCAGTAGAAGTTATTGCTATTACTGATTTTTTCATTCTCATTGAGCAAACAATTTATTATCCCAGTACTGAAGATAGATCACCAAATCAGTCATAGGACTGATATTGTTCAAGAAGTAGTAAAAAGAGTTTAGTTTGGGGGTTTTGTTTTTGTTTTTTAATTAAAAGAAAAAAAAAGAATAGAAAAAGTTGTGGAAAGAGAAATGGAGGATAAAAAAGAAGAAAATGTGATTAGCAGGCTATCATTCCTATACATAGAATTGCTTAAGATTTGAATTTTCATTTCAAGGATACCTGAAATTTCAGTTATGGGGAATTATGAAATATGGCAGGAAAAATAAAAATCATTGTTCTTGCTGAATATTTTTTAAAATCCGAAATCCTTTCTGGAATTCATTTACAAGCATTTAAGACATCTTATGAACTAAGAATTTTGTCTTAACACTTGAAAATATAGGTTTTAAACCATAATATTTTTGATAAATGCAAAGAAACTTTAATTTTTAATATTATCATAGCATTTGTACCTTAATGTTTACGAAAATGTTTAGCCTTGAGAAAAGAAGGCTGAGTGGATACCTTACCACTCGCTACAACTACCTGAAAGGAGGTTGTATCAAGATGGGTGTTGGTCTCTTCTCCCAAGTAACAAGTGATAGGATGAGAGGAAATGGCCTCATGTTGCACCAGGAGAGGTTTAGATTTGATATTAAGAAAAAATTTATTCACTGAAAGGATTATTAAGCACTGGAACAGGTTGTCTAGGGAAGTGATTGAGTCACTATCTCTGGAGGTACAGACTTTATTTTTGTTGCATAGCAGGAATTCTTTCAAACTATTTTTCACATTTCATAAAAATGTATGTCTGCTAAATTTATTGACCAATATTTTATTTTTATTTTAACATTACAATAATTGTACTGTGTATGTAAGATACTAGCACTGTATATTAAAATGTCATCTTTATACATTTTTATGAATATTAAAATAGTCTAATTATTATTGCTATATTAATAAGATATATAGATAATCTTTCTAATGGTTATTGTAACATTAATAAGATATATACAATGTTTCTGTAATGGTTACTGCATTTTAATAAGATATATAGAAGATGTTTTTAAAATGGAAGAGTATTAAATACTTCCCTGACTATAGAATAAGCTGTTACAATTCTTATTGAGATGTCAGTGATTATATGTAATAAAGGAGAACTATATAGCATCCCTAGAAATGCTGAATATTTGTTCTACAAGATAACTGAGGTTATTATTTTTAAAGTAATATCCTTTAAAAAGTATCCATGTTTTATTAATAATAATAATAGAATACTATCATATTTTGTCCAGTCTCAAATGCAGAACTAACTTCTCTTCTATGAAGAATTAATATGACAGAATATATTTCGGAGGAAAAAAAAAACCAAACAGGCAGTTAAAAAGAAGACTCATGGAGAACAATGAATGAGAAGAAAAGAAAATAAACCAAAACAACAAAGCCACAAATTCTAGTTATTTAGTGAGAGCAATCAAATCTAAAATGTTCCCAGTTATATGAAATCTATTCTTTTATTAGCGTTCAGGACTATTCAGACTCTAGCTTTCCAGGAAAGAAGTCAAAGTAATAATTTACTTATTTGTTACGTGTACTGTGGCAGCTTCTATCAGATCTACAGTCTCTACACTACAGAACTCATCAGTGAAGTAGTTATGAGAAAGAGAGTATAGAATAAAAATATAGCTGCTGAATATATAAGATGAAAATCTTTAAACAAATTAGTGTTTTTCAAGATGCTCATAGTTGAATTTGGACAAGAAAGTGGCTGTAAGGGTCGCACCCAAAGAGTTGCAGTCAACGGCTCCATGTTCAAGTGGACATCAGTGACAAGTGATGTTCCTCAGGGGTCGGTATTGGGACTGACACTGTTTAACATCTTTGTCAGCGACACGAACAGTGGGATGGAGTGCACCCTCAGCAAGTTTGCTGATGACATCAAGCTGCGTGGTGCCGTCAACATGCTGGAAGGAAGGGATGCCATCCAGAGGGACCTTGACAGACTGGAGAAATGGGTCCTTGAGAACCTCATGAAGTTCAAGGTCCTGCACATGGATTAGGGCTATCCCAAGCACAAGTACAGGCTAGATGGAGATTGGATTGTGAGCAGCCCTGAGGAGAAGGACTTAAAATGTTGATTGATGAGAAGCTCAACATGATCCGGAAATGTGTACTTGCAGCCCAGAAAGCCAACCACATTCTGGGCTGCATCAAAAGAAATGTGACCAGCAGGCAGAGGGAGGTAATTCTCCCCCTTTATTCTACCTTCGTGAGACCCCACCTGGAGTACTGCATCCAGCTCTGGAGCCCCCAACATAAGAAGGACATGGACCTGTTGGAGAAGGCCCAGAGGAGGGCACAAAGACGATCAGGGGGCTGGAGTACCTCTCCTATGAATTGTTCAGCCTGGAGAAGAGAAGGCTCTGGGGGGACCTTATATCAGCATTCCAGTACCTAAAGGGGGCCTACAAGAAAACTGGGAAGGGACTTTTGACAAAGGCATGTAGTGATAGGACAAGGGGCAATGGTTTTAAACTGAAAGAGGGTAGGTTTGGATTAGACATAAGGAAGAAATTCTTTACCATAAGAGTGGTGAGTCTCTGCAACATGTGGCCCAGAGAAGATACTTCATCTCTGGAAGTGTTCAAGGCCAGGGTGGATGCAGCTTTGAGTGACCTTGTCTCATGGAAGGTGTCCCTTTCCAGGGCAGGGGGACTAGAACTAGATGATCTTTAAGGTCCCCTCCAACCCAAGCAATTCTATGATTCTATGGATTTTGCAGATTCTTTATGTTAGATTTTTCTGTCCAAAAGTCTTAAATAACAAAATCTTCAAATGTACAAATGCAAGAATGTGGCAGAAAGGACAAGAAGGGCTTCACATAGATTTAGTTTCAGTGCCTTGTTTTTCAGAAGGAAAGGCAGAATTTTATGCACAAATTAGGAGGTTGTTTGTGGGGAGAACAATACCTCTCTGGAAGACAGTTTAGAATTTTTATATTGTCTCCTCTACCATTACATAGGAATCTAAGTAGTACCTGAAAGATCACACAAGCCTTTTGATTTTTTTTTTTTTATTTGACAGCTCACATCTTGATTTATTTCAGCATCATGAAAATGATATATACCAAAAGATCAGACAGTGTCCAATGCAAAGAAATAGCACATCACTTATACTTTCCAATTGGAAACCCCAAAGTGAGTGACATAATTTTCAGAATCTGTAAGTCTTCAAATCCTTTTTCAGTGTCCACAGCCCCTGGCCTTGTGCAAATCTTTCAGGTTGTGCATCAGTCTGTAGCCATTGCTCGGCTTTCTGAGGTACCTATCTCCTTTCAAGGGCTGAAGCCCTGTCCGTCCTACAGTACCAGACTTTGCCTGCTGTGATCCATATGCCTTAATATTGCAGGAAATTTGAGACCAAAGTACTGGAGGTCTAAGGTTTGTACCTATCCTAAAGTTCAGGCTTTGCTGGTTGACACTGAGAGACTGAAAATCTCAGGTATGTATGTAGCAATCCTGCCCTTCCCAGGAGGAATTCCTTTTGCAATACTACTTTGTAAAAAATGGTAACATAGTGTCATATAGTGTAAGAGTCTCTCTGCTAACTTTATTCTTCCTGGGTGGATGGGTAGGAACCTGTTTTTGTGCCTCTAGAGGCAAAATGAGTGACTGATCAGTGAGTACACAGTTATAAGCCTTCGTGTTGAACAGTTCTCCATATGGCACATCCTACGTGGCTTCCTTTCTAAGGTTCCTTTTCTAAAGGAAAGAACAGAGGTAATAATTCCCTGAAGAACAGAGCACATCCTGCACCTCAGCTGGTCAAAACACTTACTTGATGAGCATTCAGGACATAATACTCCATTCAAAGCTATCTTCCAAAGGAACCCTTTTCTTCAGTAGTTGTTTAGAAAACCAGATTGCTGATGGAAGTACATTTATCCACATTACACACATCCAGCAAACATACAGCAATGACAGACAGAAATTAAATTACTTGAAAACTAAAACACAATCATCAAAGTGGGAATAAAATTGAGAGATTCAGGGCTTCCTTAAGAATCTCATTCATGAGTATGCTTTCTTTACCTATATATATAGTTTGACTTAATCATAATTATGTCCAAAGACTATATAGCCAATAAAAACACAATCAATCTAAGCTTCTATTCCTTCTTTATTCATTTCCCTTTGTACCTATTCATACACTATTTTGCTTCTTTCTGTATTAAGTTTAAGTACATACAGAAATACTGTATAGAATTATATACAAAACACACGCTACAGAAATATTGAAGTTCTGTGAGACCTTTTCATCACACTCAAAGAAGCTAAGTAGGTGAGATTGGACCATAGTACTATATTTTAGCAATCTACCACATTATTTATTGCTATAGACACAAAAGCACTGCACTAGAAAACCGTACATATGAACCTCAGACCCCCAGTACTTGTAAGAACAAACTTCTACTGTTTGGACTGCATTTCATTTAATAATGTAGTACTTTTGATATGGTTTTCATTTTTTGTGTTATGCAGCTTTATGGACTGATTGATAATGAAGTGACTAGATATGACGACCCTAGTGATGTTTTCAGTCCTTTATTCTTTCTTCACTTATTGGAATCTCAGGTATTTTATTTTCTCTTCCCATTTATGCTGCAAATGGCACTTCAAGATTATATCTTTTTAGCTTACACTATTAAGTACTTAAACCGACAATATGAGAACTACTTCATTATTTACATTTTTATTAAAAATAAATAATCAGAAAGAGAACATTTTAAAGATAACAATTAATTGTAGCTGTAGACAGTATATCGTAATACAATGTCTCCTGGGAATAATTCACTAATTAAAGAATCCTAATTGCTGAACAAGACAATTGTAGGATGAACATAACAGCAGAAAATGGTTCATTTAACAGTAACCAATCCTACAAATTATCTCATGACAGTGACTGAAAGGAAGAAACTTCCTACCTGTAATCTTTCAGTTTCCTCTATTATGTTTCTTATGAATTTCTCTACCCTGCTTCACTCCAAAAAAGAAGAATCATACATTTCAAAGGTTGTGTTTAATAACTGCTGAAAATTAAGTCCTTTCACAGCATTTAGTATTGGCTATTAAAATAATAAAAATCATAACATCACTAATCACTGCTGAAAATCTTGGTTGGAAGACCAAGATCATAAAATTATTCACACACAATTGGAATTATCTGTCTTATTAAAGCTTCCTTGTGACAAACTTCACATTTCAGAGTAGCTCCAGTATGTTTTTTTCCTAACAACAATCAACCTGGTCCAAGGGCAAATTAAATTTTGCCTCTGTAAATTTCTAGAGATGGCAAATGTACCTATAGTTCTCTTTCTCATTTTGCAGAGACCTTTTCTGTCCTACTCATATTTCTTGTATTTCTTCCACCGCCTTTCCCACTTATTTTTGTCACAGTACCCACATTTTCTTTTCTAATCAAGACACACCAACTGTGTCAAGCATTGTTCTTGAGGTCGCAGATGGATCACTCTCTTGTATTTGCCTTCCATGTTTCTAACTTATATTAATTCTAAGTTAACTCTAAAACTTTAAGTTAATTCTAAGACTTTTACATCTTTGAGAAATTTGTTTGTAACTGTTCATGGGTTCAAAAGCTACAATGGGAACTGAAAGGTAGAAGGCTGACACTGATCTCTTAATTCTTGATTTCTACTTTAACTAATGTGAATATATTTCACAAACAGTATGCTTCTACCTTATACAATCTTAAAAAAAAAAAAAAAGACGATTCCTAAGTAAAATATGACAAGAAAGTTATCTTTACCAAGAGAGCTGTTAACTTAATGGCTTGGTTGGTGGGAGGGTTCACTCAATTTTCATGACCTCTGATGACAAGAATTCACTTCCTAATCAAGAAAGCATCAGGAAAAATCTCAAGTATCTAGAGAACTTTGACAGTGTTTTTCATACTCCAGTGTATCTGGCAATAAGACTCACAGAATGTAATTTGTCCCCGGATTTCCATCCATTTTGACTTCTGCATCTCACCTTCAGAGCTGCTCCTGAAAAGAATTAAGTTTAACTGAAACAAGGTCTGCATGACTTGTTTCCAGTGTACATTTCCCAACAGGAACAGTTGTGACAATCCTATTTGACCTCATTTGGATCATCCCTTTTTCACACTTTATAAAAACCTCTGTCCAAAGAGAAATAGGAAGACAGCAGTCACGTTCCAGCCCGAACTAAATGTAGAAATAGACTTACTTCTCTAAAAATACTTTTTTCTTTCCATTTATATATCCACAGCCAGAAAATAAGTAACATTTGTGAATCTGGTTATTACTGTCGTCAATACCAATATATAACCTCAATTTTGTGTTTCCTAACTCTTTTACCTCAGACTAGCCCTGTACCAGTTATGCCCTATATTTGCCTAAAAGTATCCTTGTTCCCCTAAAACTCTTCTAAATCTTCTGGGAAGAGAATAAGTGATGGAAATCCTACTGTTGTTCACCTAGTTATGACAAATGTCTGGCTACTTGTAATGATTTCCCAAATGCTTTTATTTCTTTCACAGGGACAATAAAACAAACTGAAATAAAGATTTTGACATTCATATCTCGGGATGAAAGCATTACTGAAATAAAAAAAGCGTTACTGAAAAATATATTCATATAAATTGTTTCAAGTAATGAGCACCATTACAGAGAAGAATTTAATGTCACAGCAGAAATATGAAGTAATCTGAATGTAATGAAGCTGGACTAAATTAGAAAACAGATTCAGACCTATCATATTAAAGTTCAGGCATAAATGCTTTGCAGAATAAGAAGCTCTCTGGTTTCAAATTTAGCTGCAAGACCAATTCTTTAAATACTAAATGGTATTATAGTAATGATATTTTAAAATATAAAGGCCTATAGAGAAAAAAGTAAGTAAAATGAATTAACATACCACGATCAAATCTGGAATATACTCTAATACTTTAGTGTATAT
>JAAGAY010136907.1:0-13289 GCA_011801015.1 Ardeotis arabs | reverse complement strand
TCATTTATATTTGGTAGGGTACAAGAGGAAGGGTTTAATGGGAAAGGAAAGATGGCTGAAGGCACCAAGTGTGTAAAAATGCAGTTTCTTTACAGCTACCCACATCACTGAAATGAAATAGACCACTTTATTCACAAATTGGAGTTTAAATTGTCACCACAAAGGCCAAGGTTTCTATTCTAGTCCTTCTTTTGTTTGCTTTAGGAATACTTTGAGTCTCTCCATCTCCTTGAATGAATCCACAGACTGCTTTAACTTCTCAGTAACCGAATCTGAATCACTGCAGCGCCCAGCATGCAGAAAAAGATAAACAAATCTGAAGTCGTCCGTTACATTTGCCAAATAAACCAATTAGCTGTACAGAACTAATTTTATATAGACGTGTACATTGAGCGGCCCTCACTAATGATCTTAGCATCGTGGTGCCAACGGGATTTGCAATCTGACACGTAAGCCAACCAAAAAACCCCCAGGACCCCTCAGACTCCAGGACCAGCATCCATCGTGCCCCGACACTGGAAGACTCTGCCTGAACTCACACTAAAACAGACCTCGACTACCAGATTAAAGCAATGCTTCATTAAAAAGCCCTCAATTCTCAAACAGTTGCTAGATTTGATACACGAAGCCTTTTTGTGGCCCTTTTGTGTAGGCTGCAGTAAAAATCAAAGCCTCTTTTCAAGGCATGCTTTGCTCGTGGGCTGGAACTTGGCTTCGTCTAGGCAGTTGCAAACACTAGACAACTTTGAAGAGATCTTCAAAAAACCACACACCCAGAAAAAAGCCATTTTTATTAGTCCATTAACATGTCATTAAAGTATCTACTGAGCCAGGAATCAAAATTCCATCCTACCTAAGCAGAAACCCGTCACGAACAAGAGTCAGCTCTCATCGTGCAAATATCAAGTTGACAAACAGAAGAGTTTCATCTCCAGGACTCCTAAAAATTACTCAAACTGAAAAATCCTCCTGGGCACTGGCAAATAGTAAGTCTTCTTATACACACATACACACCAAGAAGGGCTGATTTAGCCCTGAATACCATAAATCATTAAAAAACCAGCACAGGACTATTGGAAGAACAAGACTCATTAAATTCCCAGTTAACTGAGGCTGCATGCAACACAAGATCAGTAAAGCAAGTTTAAGAATGAACTGATTGAGACACAAAACTTGGAGAAACACGAAGAATTACAGAATTAGTTGAAGAACTTTGCAGAGATAAAAAGGGGAGATAATAGGAAGCTGAATTAATACTGATGTACACAGAGAAAGGCACACAGATCAGAGAGGTGGAAATAAGTATATCCAGTTGTCCCTCATACTAACCTTTCTCTTCTTCCCTCTCTGCTCACCCTTAACAAACGCCTGAGATAAAGGCTACCTCCCAGATTAAATCTTTCATTAAGTCCTAGCTATTACATCAGTTTTCTTACGACTTTGCCATGCCTTCCTTTAATCCAGGCCAAGAACCTGCTCACACTCTCTACACAGTCTATCTCCTAGACAGACATACAACCCAAGCATCTCTGACTGCTTGAGTCTTACACATGTGCCCTCAGCCCCAAAAACAGAAGCTGCCCATGGAATTTATTTGCCCCATGCACCACAGGGCAAATTCCTACTACATGAAGTTCTAACTTCTCTCTCAAATTGGATTTCCAGGGGCTTTTTTTTTAAAAAAAATGTTTATTTTTTAGGCCAAACTTTTCATAAACTGCTGCTTTGCCACCTTCAGTTAACCATTCTTGTTGGCCCTACAGTGATCGCTCAGCTGTAAGAGATACAGAGACCTGGGGCAAGAGCAAGATTGTCACTGGTGAAGCCTCCTCTGTCACCAAGAAGACGCCCTTGAAGCACCACCTTCCCTCACATCCTTGTAGCTTTTCTTTGCAGACTGTCTCCCAACAGATTCAAAGCACAAACACTTTCTTAGAGAACTGTAATTCAAGAGGTCAGTTATTACTACCTCCATTTTACAGTCATTCTCAAAAAACACCCTATCAATGACATAGTTTTACCAGAGAAAACATTAACAGAACATAAAGTCATTTCTATCCACTGTATGGTTCTTAAAACTCAGTCTTTCACCCCTACATCTGTCAGAACCACAACCAAGTGGAATAATAATTTTGTAGAGAGATTTCCCAGATTCAGTCAAGTTTTTCCTTTGTTAAAGTGTCCACAAATGGCCTCCCAACTCACCAAAAACAAAGTGTATGCTCAGGCTTCAGCTGTAGTGTCAGCTCCTGTAGTGAGAAATAGAAATATCTGGAAAGAACCCAAAATTTCTCTTAAAACCACATATATACTCAGATCAACATACATATATACTGAGATCAACCACATATATACTGAGATCAACACAATTCTGCATTTCTTCCCCTACATCTCTTGTATCTCCAACCACAAACGCCTGCATTGAATAATTCATATTTTCAAGCAGGTAGTGTCTATCAAGATAGGCTCATCTGCACAGCTTGCACATACTTGTGCTCACATTTTGAAACAGACACCAACGCGTGCGGTGCGACACCATCGCCATAATAAAGTTAAAAACACGCCATGAAACTATCTGGCTCAATTTTCTTCAATTATACTAAAACGAAGGAATAAATCCACGCTGAAGTCTTAATACTTAGCTTTTATAGCTACCCAAGCACCGAGAAAGCATCTGGAAAAAAATTCCTAAAGCATGAAAAACATGTTCCTCCACCCACATGCACTCATAACTCAGATTCCAAACTGAATTTTACTAAGATTGCCAAAAATATTTTGCACTTTTAACACTTGGAGTTTTCAAAGCACCTTTTTCAAATCTCTACAGATGTCAATACCTCACAGCACCATAGACCCGACCCAACATCGCTCCAACAGGTCCCAGGCAGAGCTGGCGATGGAGCTCAAACCTCGCCCTCCTCCCACACTCCCACTGACCAAAAGGTCCTTTCTAGCAACACCGTCCAAATCTTCAAACATATAGATCTGTTTTTCTGGGAGATGCTGGATGAACAACAGTGAATTACTAATCAAATCTAGAAAAAAACCCCAAACACTCTAGATATTACTGAGGCAGAAATTACACGCTGCATCAGTGTCACTCCTCTAGCGAGGACGAGAGCCCCTGTGCAGCACAGACTGCTGCTCAGTCAGCATTTCATTTAGGTGTGTTTCATTTAACATGCCTCTGATCTCCACTTGCATAAGTTAAATGTATAAAGCGTTAAACACCTTATTTTCATTACCAAAAAGAAGCTTATAAGGGCTCTCCCCTGCAGCTGATCATTTGCTTACTAATTCAGTACATAAAAGGCTTTTCCAATAAATATTATGTTCACCATAAAACACAGAAATTTAGATTCCCCATCTTCCCAGATATTCTCTGTGGGGCTCCCCATACCACGATACCTTTTATAACCAGCCTGAGACTCAGGTTACAAGTACACTTCTGTATCAACAGCACTTTTTCCCCCCACAAAACACCGTCCAATTAATGGACTTCGAGCTTTCACAAGACATTAATTTCCAAAGTCCAGGGGGAAAACCTGCTCTCTGCTGCTTTATAAAGGAGGAAAAAGTACAGAACAAGAGACCCAAACCAGAAGCAACACATTTGCAGATGCTCACCATACACCTAGGATTAGTAGAACCCCCAAGCAATCAGACCAATTACAACAGACCCAGCCTTGGGGTCCTGGCCGTGGAGCAAAAGATTTTTCACACGATAGGAACAGAAAACACAACTTTTGTACTTTCTAACCCAGTATTATCTCCAGCTCTCTTCATACACACATTGTCTTGCCTCAAAATATCTGTCTGTTTTGCAGAAAGCAGAAAAAATGCCTGACCTTCCACTGCAAAACACGTAAAACCTATGAAAGCAGAAACCTCAGTATAGAAAATCTTGGCAGAGCTTGACTAGATACAGCCAAGCAACATTTCAATAGAAACACTGAATTTCTGTCAAACAGTAAAAGGTCTAAAACTTCCAAGCTACAATGAAGCCTATTTTTCAGTTTAAAATCTGAAACATATGTTCTGTATCTCCAAAGAGCGGCTGGTATTTACAGCCCTTCACATACAGGTACTGTCAATATTTCAGTGAAAGAATTTGAACGTTAAACACGATTGTAAAGGAGGAAAAATGAATGCAATTTAACACATTCTCCATCTCAATTTAAGAACTGAGATTTGTTTTTCCAGACAGAACCAGTACTTAGCTTCTTTGATATCTTACTGCAATTAAGTAAGGTACAAAATCAACTTTATAGGAACAAGTATTTTAATAAACAGCACAAAATTAATGTCTGGTTTTCATCAAGCGCAAAGCAGATTGCTTAAAAGCAAGAACATTGTTATTTAAAAAATGAATGGCGTTAAGTTATGTGTAATTTGTAAACTATGTAAACTATTAGTTCATCCCATGAGGGCTTAAATGTAGCAGTAGAAGAGTTTGAGTTAAACAATTCACGTGGAACATTGCCTTACAGCTAAATACAGAGGTTTGGCTTGGGTCAACGGAGGACTGCCCAACTCGGTGCTAAACCAAAGCTGCGCTGCGAACCAAGAACAGGAAGCTGGCAAGAGAATCGCTTAGGTGACCTAGGACACTGCTAGGAAAAGAAATTAAAAACCCCACCGCTTTAAAAACGTTGAAAATATGAAACAACAGATTTTGCCAGAATAATTTTTAGAAGTAACAATTAAAAGTATAAAACACTGATTACCACCATGATCACAACACTCGAGAATCCACATTTTTTAATTCATTCTAAAACATTTGAGTGAAAAACCTCCAGTACAGAAGTTATATGGAAAAAGAAGTGTAGCCTATAGAATATTAGGTATATAAAAAGAAAAAACCTCAGGAAAAAACAGTGCACTGGGCTTAAGCTGTTTGAGTAAAACTCAGACTCATTTTGCATTTCTTTAGTAACTGGACAATCTTATAACAAGCAGTTGCTAGAAATCTACTGCAAAGAATAACACTTACCCAGCACCTCTTCTAGCACCGCTAACAACTTCAGTAACTGCTACCAGAACAAATTCCATCAGGTACTGGATGACTTTTCAAGAGGCACAGTCAACACCCCAAATTTTTTGGCGAGTAAATGAAAAGCATTCTTTCTTTCAAGCAAGGTATTGGTACCATATTGTCGCTTTCAAACCACATACCTCAGGTTAACTAATGACTTACAAACTTCCCCCAATTTCTAGCACGTCTAGCCCTTTTCCGCGCTCATATTTTACCGAGGTATGCCGAGTGCTTCTTGGCATGTTTGGATAGAAACATAAAAAGCCTCAAGTCTTGTCATATAAAGCTTTTCAAAGCCACGGGCCTCACTGCCAAAGAAACTTTTTCATGTTCTTACAGCTTTTGCCTTCCTTATTTGCAAATCTGTTGTTCATTTTGCAGTAAGCATGACAACAAACAGATGAGATGGAGTTGTACTTTCTGCACAGACCGAGCTCAGATTTAAAATCCGGGCGGCGAAAGTCAATATTCAGTGAAGAGTTAACAGTGTACAAAAGCCTAGAGCAATGAGTTCATTGTGTTCTAGGCTACTTAGCAAATGGACAGCCAAAAACTGAACCAGCTGGAATTCATTCAGAAGTACTTCTTTCTTCCCATAGCTCCCTGGGCTGTCGTTATCAACCTGGGGATAACAAACATATGGACCATCAAGACTGAGGCGGTGCTGGAAAGAAGGGGCACGGCCTAGCCTAACAGCCCATAATAAACGAAGTTTTGATCCTACCTTGGAGCTCAGTACTGAGGTATAAATGCTTTTAGTGTCTTGTGGGGAAAAGTGGAGGATTTGCCCACGCTGGATGAATTAAAACATTCCACTGACTTCTCTTCCTGATGATTACCTTGTTACCAGCTCTACTGCATGTAATGTCTCGTGAACAGTTTTAAACTCCATTTTTCCGCTGGGTTTCAGCTGGTGTCAATACAGAACAGACATTATAGATTACTGAAATGGGAAAACTGCATTTCTTTCAAAATATTCTGTCAAGTAAAGGTATTACTGCAAAAAAAACCCCAAAAAAACCCAAAACAAAAAAACCCCCAAAAAACACCACACCAACCCGCCCCAGAGTTGTTCAAAATACCACTTGGCTACCTCGCTGTAGCAAACCTGTACTATAAACGAGGTGAGCAGTTTTATTCATCACACACAACTGACACCGCACGTCAGAAACAGAGCAGGGTTTCACACAAGGCACTGTCCGGTGTTTTTTCTAAGTCCGTTCAGCCCGGCTGGGCAGAGCTTGGTCGCTGGCACGGGCACGGAGGAGATGGCCCTTGCAGGCGCCAGCGTCAGAGCGGTGTTCTGCAGGGACACTACCCACAGCCTGTTACAGCAACTCCGCACGCTGACATTGGGCAAAGCACAGCCACACATCTACTTTTGTCTTACTGACCATTTCCTATTCAAATTATATCCATCAGGTTCCAGACGATTCAAGAGGCACATGCAAAAAAACTAGAAAAATGACACCTTGACTGTCCAGGTAAAATTTAAAAAAATAATTCTGACTGATTAAGTGCTTAGCTACAAAAAGGGAATAATTACTTTAGTACCAATACAAAAAGCTAAAATAAAGGTGCAAATTTTAAACTCAGGAAGAGGAAAGAAAAATTGTGCTCGCCCCAATTAAATTCTTGGCACCGTTTCTCATTTTAAATAAAGTACATCAGTGGTTTTACAATATGTAGTGTTTTTAGTTCCTGGAAATTTTCAACTCTAAAATCTTCTGTAGTTTGTTTCATGATTATTCAGTCTGTTATAATCCCTTTCAACATCCGCCCAAGATGTTACAAATCGCTTTAAGTGGGTTTTTTTTTATTTGTTCAGAGAGCTCAGCTCAAACCCTCCTTGTTTACAAACGAAAAAACAGAGGAAGCACTAAACACACACGAGTGTATTTGTGAAGGGCGCCCGCACTGAACGGTGAGCGGCGAGGCTGGGTACCTGCCAGTCAATGGGTTCCTCTCGGCCCCGCGCCAGCACTGCCGGACTCGTGGGGAGCGGGAGGTGACAGCGGTGGCAGCCCGTGACAGGGAAGGAGGGGGTGTGCATGTGGATTTGCAGGAATAGGGAAGCTGTGGCAGAGGGGAAAGGAGAACAGGACAGAAACGAGGTTCGTTCCAAAAAAAGACTGCAATTACAGAGATATTAATAGCTTTTGGAAGCCAGATTTTTATCATTTATTCACCTCCTTTTGTTCTTTCTATTAACCCCAGGACAGAATCACTATTTTCTTCTACAGTCCATCTGTTACAGGAAAAACACACCTGTGTAGCAAATTTTCCTAGAAATTCATAGGAAAGCTTTTATGTAGAGAAAAAAAAAACAAATCTGATTTAATAACCAGTCCTATTTAAAAGCTACAGTAAGAGAATGACACGTAAGAGTTTTTTGTTGCTGCCGTTGTTACGCATTAAGTCTTGTCTACAAGAAGCACACAGACACACTCTACAATCCACCTAATCACGTATTAGTCACACAAGTGGTAAATCCCTAAAAGCACTTTGGCTCGGGTCATGCAAACGCTGGATGAACCAAGTTACATCAGTTCTCATCTGATTTCCAAGCAACGAGGTGCACGTGACTGCTGCTCTGCCCGAGGAAATGTGGGTCAATACGCACGCATCCGACTGCTGAACGTGCTCGCTCTCTAGGGACTGGCAGCAGTGTGACTCAGGAGCACCGGGCCGTCTGCAGGCGCACGCCGCACATTTATTAATGAGATTATCGCTGCTCCTTGCCGGTGCATTCACACCACCCCGCCAGTCGTCTGCACCGGATCTTCAAGGAGTCCAGAACACAAACAGCAAAACACTCCGCATCTTTTATGGGCATGCTGAAACGTTAAAAGGCTGATTTAGAAGATTTAGAAGGCTGACAGGCACATCGCACGACTGAAGCCACTAAAAGGAAACGTCTCCCTTCAGAAACAATTAATCACCCGTTGTGTTTGAGTGTAAACATCCAGATTTAACAGGCATGTGTTTCTCTCAGCTGAGCAGCAGCGAGAGGGACCATCAAAAAGCGCTGCTGCTTCAGAGCTGGAAGCAATGCTGCTTGCGTGGAGAAGGAAGGTAATACTGAGCGGCGTTCCTGCCCAAGACATGCTCTACCTGCGTTTGGTTAACCGATAACCTCACGTCAGCACCCCCTTCTTCCAAACACAATTTCCAATTAGTATCAAAGTTCAGCAGATCCACATTATATCAGTGTCACCACTCTCTTACACGAGCAGAGTCATCCTCTTCACTTTAGGTAGTTTAAACAAAGCGTGTAATTCTTGTGTGACCTACGGGAGGCAGAAAACAGAGCTGAATAGCACCAAACAAGATTTCATGAAAAGAAGGCTTTTATTCAGAATAAAGCCGTATCAGCCTATGTGTTACTCCCTTGTTCTAATTATATAGGACAGCATCTATTTAAACTGCCAAGTTAATGACTTCAAATTTGATCAATAGTCTCTGTTTATTCAGCCCGGCGCTACTGACAGCCACCAGGGATGAACAACAAAACAAACAGCCTGGTTAGAGCCAAGCCATGGTTGAGTAACAAACACCAATCCGAGACGGCAAATACCCTTCAATTTCGTCGGGAGGTGGGGAGGGCGGTCTGTCGCCCACGGACATTGACACAGTCCCTCTCCTTTGTGCCCATTAAACATTTATCCATTATTCTGCGAATGACCAACTCATGAGGTGAGTGAGCTCAAGCAGAAGTAACGTTATGGATACAGCGTCATTCCAACCCTTATCTTGTACCGTCTAGCTATGCTAAATATCTCCATTTGTTTCCAGGTGAAGCATGGTAGGACATGATAACAGCAAGAGGACGTCACTAAGCCTTTGGACCACAAGCAGTGACTTCCCTCACTGTCACTGTACCCGCGACGGAAGGAAATTTCCTTTGGAGCAGCTTCAAGAAAGGCAGGAACCATCCTCTTGAAAGCAGGATGAAAAGCGTCCTTGACTAAACCTCCAGCCAAAAGATGCTAGGAATGTTTTAGTTACAGGCTGGCTTCAGAGAGTAAAATAAAAATAGAGCTTAGAAAGAAAGCAGATAACATGCAGTCCCCAGGTAGCATTCTAGAGAAGATTTTTTTTTTTAATTAAAAAAAAAATAAACACTTTCTTTGCAAAGTCAGTTTCTCAACAGTGGCTTAACTGCAACATATGTGGACCTCTCCCCTGGGCAGTTTTTTTAAGAACAATTTGCAAGCCACTCAATAAAGGAAACCCCTTTTCTAATCCCAAGAGAATCCACAGTCACAAAGGATGTGATTTTGATGAAAATGTTTCAGTGCATTATTCTGACCAGGATGTTTGGTTACAATTTTCTCAACATTATACATTCATCACGTTGCCTGCACCAGCAACTGTTTGCTATTTTCCTTGTACAAATTGTCAGTGTCCATTACATCAATAAATTATGATGCCACTACTGCTTTGAGATACCTCGATCAAAGGTATTTATTAAATAAACTGGAGCTTGCATGAAAAGACACCCTGCCTCCTCCTATACGACCTTAACGTATGTGTTTCATCTTCAGGCACAGGATTTTTATGCGAGTGACACCACTCAGCTGCTGGATCCTGCAGGAAAAAAAATATGAAGAAAGTTCTCCTAACAAAAAGTTCTTTATCAAACTACTATATTAACACATCCAAAGTCCAAAATCTGAAAAACATCTAAAAAAACCCAACCAATGCATGAGGCCAGCTGGTTCAGTCAAAGCCTAAGATGTTTGCTTTCCATTTTACATTGATTAAATAGATTCAATACATTACATTTTGCACGGACGGTTAACAGTGCTAATATTCCAGATAAAATGAAATGCTGTGTGAGGAAAATTCTCACTAGGACTAGCTCTCACTGGATGTATTACTTGCTCTCACAGTAATTTAGTATAACGGAGGCCTAACAATTTCAGTGAGCAGGATTACAAGAAACATCTCTTCACAGTTCACGACACAGAAGCTCCCAGAAATACGTTTCTTCACTACCTTCTCAACACAGGGAATGCACTTGAAAACAGGCTAAAGCACGCTTTGTGGGAACCATAATATGATATAATGTTTGTTTGTTTTTAGAAGGTGATTCCTATTTATCAAATAGTTGAGATATTAAAAGCAAGCCTTTTATTTGCATTCCTATCACCAACAGGACTCGCACACCTAGGAACGTGATACTGTCCAAGCACTGAATGACAAATGATTAGACAGAACCAAAAGACAGCAAAATTTAAGAAACTATTTTCATAAGAGAAAAACCTTTAAACACCATTTCACTCCTTACTAAAATAAGCTATGTGGCACTAATGTGAAGTGATAGTGCTGTTCTTTTAATTAAAAAATGCCAGTAGGAGGCTGATGCATCGGCTGATGCTGTAAGCGCCATGCTCACGGGATGCAGATGAATCTTTGCGTAAGGAATTAACACACCATTTCATCCCAGTTAAAAGGCAAAACAAAACACCCAAGTCAAAACAAACATATAGGGAGTGTTATTACAGGTGCTTGATAAAGTCATCTAGATGTCTCCCTTGGAGAATGTTAAGTTCTGGGAGAAAAAAAAAAAACCAAACCAAAAAAAACCCAAAAAACCAAAACACTCTCAGTCCAGTTGTACCCCTTTCCCACTCTCCCAGGTTGCTCCTTCGATACCTGTCTGCGTGTCCAGGACCGGGCACTCCTCCCACCCCCTCCAGCAGCACCAGTGGGCTGAGGGAAGGAGGATTCATTCCACCAAGCTACTCATCTCCAGGAGTCTTGGAGACCCAGTATGTATAACATCTCTGTTCTTATTCAAGTTGATTGAAATCAGATGAAGAGCCAAAAATTAGTTAGAGGAGCATGACAGGTGCAATCCCATTTTCAGTCTGGTAATTTTTTAGTCTGGAAAGAAGATTAAGCTTGTCCTGTACATTTATCCATCAGCCTGATGGTGAACTGAGGCAGCACCATCTCCCAAAATGTGTAGATGGCTTCTGTGTGCCAGGTTTCACTGCTGATTTATGAAAGCACCAAAAGCCTAGAAAACTGATTGATATCAGCTTTCTAATCTGGAATAAATACCCTCCAAAATATTTGCTGGATCTTTTTCCCCTTGGTCTTTCAACATCTTAATTCCACCACCCCAGACGAGGTTGGCAGCCACGACTGGGACCTCCTGCACGAGCCTTTGGTTGCTGCTATTGTAGAAAGAGAGCTCTACACCAGCATCTGGAAACACGACCGTCCTTAAAACCGGCAGCTGCTTCGCCTGATGCAGCCTCACTGGTGAAGAAACATCACAGAAACAAGCTGCACGTTTTGCCTTTACTTGGTATACAGACTATCAAAGAGAAGCCAGTTCATCCAAAGGCTTCTAGCATATTTACTCACCACTCCTACAATGACTGTTTCAATCACGTTTACACCACCAGCATCATCTCAAACATCACAGATTAATGCAATTCCTTCTGGTGTTTCAAAGTGTTTTCTCTCCACACATTTGTAGGATTTACATCCTAAGGCAATGATAAAAAAAAACCCTGGTACTACCTTCCAAGTGGGCTTTATTTTCTTTTTTTTCCCCTCTTCTATCAAAAATAGTTCTCATCTATGTTCTAGTTCAATCTGGAAGTAGCACATGCAGACTTGATAAGCATCCTGCAAAGGAAATGCCTTGAATTGCAGACTACTTACAACACATTTTCCCAAGCAACTTTTTATAAATCCCATTTGATGGTTGGTTTGCTGATTTCTATTGAAGTTTATCAAAACATTATTTGTAGACAAGTCAAATTACTTCCGTGAATGAAAAAAACCCCAAAACCTAAACCTAAATAAAACAACAACAACAAAAAAAATCACTTGTGACTGCAAGCCCAAGCCAAACTGTTGGATTATACTGAAGTATTATTTATCCTGTTACCAGACAGACCTTTCCAACTCTGAGCAGGTATTTAATTTTAAAATAAAGAACACAACACGGAACAGCGCCCATTTACATGTTTCTTTTGTTTGCCCAGGTCTCCTTCTAGACAAGGTAAAAGCGCTACTAATAAGGGCTGGCAGCAGCGCGGTTACTGGCACTGATGACATTACCCTATGCAGATCTAGAGGTTGCACGCTGGTGTCTGTCTGTCCGGCCGACCGACTCTCGTACCTGTCCCGGTTTATCGTGCTGTAACAGACACATTAATGAATACGTCTCCAAAAAAAAGCCTATTAACACTCAATTCCCTAAAAATCTTGGAAAGAAGGAATCGAAGATGTGGGTGCTGCTATTACGGCATATTAGTTGTACCTGCAGCACACTGTAATTTAGGCAATTATTGCACAATATGCAGAAGCCAGTCTTACAAAGAGCCAGACATTTATTCCTATAGCCTGTGCTTTTGCAGCAGCAAATTTAATTCTAGATTATTTAATGAATTATAGGATCTCTGGGGAAAGGTGCAAGGGCAGAGATTTAAACCTGAGTTTAACCTGGTTACATCACACAACTACCAAGTTGAACCAACTCATTTAAGTTCACAATTGGGACCCCTTTGGAAAAAAAAAAAAAAACAGGGTGAATTTTCTGGGCTTTTGAAATGATAGTTACTTCAGCAATATATAGTAGTAGAAATTCCAAGCAGCATCTCTTTCCAAGCAACATCTGCAGACACTTTCTTTCAAAGGCTGACATCAGACCTTTAGCTTACATTCACCTACTCAATTCCAAACCTGAATTTTACCAAATCTAATGGATTCTCTCCCCAGTAATGCTAAAGCAGGCTTTTTCTTCAAGGTATCTACTAATTAGACTTACACTTGTAGAATATGACACCTATGTATTTTAATTCTGAGTTTAAACTGAAGTCTCCACATGTTTATAAGCATGTCTGCACAGGTAAAAAAACCAACACATCAGCTGCAAGGATAAGAACAGCTAAGGATAAGCCTTGCAGAAAAGGCTTTCCCTGGAAATCTACCAATTACTGCAAGTCTGAATCAAAGTGAAATTCTTCTCTTTTCTAAATTCTGCACTTGTGTAGTCAAAAAAAAAAAAAAGATATATTAAAGCAACAGCACAATCCATACACCTAGTTAATTTTCACATGCAGTCCAGGCTTTTTTTTTCCTTTTGCTCTTCAGTAAAATGGAGCACATGCATTGTAAAAGATGTTTCCTGTTCAAGAAACTTTTCAGGTCATACACCCCGTGTACTAGAAGATGTAAAAACGCTGAGCAGAGACTGAATTTTCTGCTGTAATGTCCAGTTTGCTTT
>JAAGAY010136906.1:0-11884 GCA_011801015.1 Ardeotis arabs | reverse complement strand
AGTGTGCCCGGGTGGCCAAGAAGGCCAACGGCATCCTGGCTTGCATCAAAAACAGTGTTACTAGCAGGAACAGGGAGGTAATTGTCCCCCTGTACTTGGCACTGGTAAGGCCGCACCTCGAGTACTGTGTTCAGTTTTGGGCCCCTCACTGCAAGAAAGACATTGAGGCCCTGGAACGCGTTCAGAGCAGGGCTACGAGGCTGGTGAGGGGTCTAGAGCACAGGCCTTATGAGGAGCGGCTGAGGGAGCTGGGATTGTTCAGTCTGGAGAAGAGGAGGCTCAGGGGAGACCTTATAGCTCTCTATAACTTCCTGAAGGGAGGTTGTAGTGAGCTAGGGGTCGGCCTTTTCTCTTGTGTAGACAGTGATAGAACTAGAGGCAATGGTTTCAAGCTGCGCCAGGGGAGATTCAGGCTGGACATTAGGAAATATTACTTCTCGGAAAGGGTAGTCAGGCACTGGAATGCACTGCCCAGGGAGGTGGTGGAGTCACCGACCATGGGGGTGTTCAAGAAACGTTTGGATGTTGTGTTGAGGGATATGATTTAGCTGAGAAGTATTGGTGATGGCTGGACTGGATGATCTTTTAGGTCTTTTCCAATCTTGATAATTCTGTGATTCTTTCTTTTGCTCTGCAGGGACAGAAGTTTCCCAATACTGGATCGCACTCTGATCTTTTCATTTTGGAATTGATTTACTGAGATGATATGGTAGTCAAAATAATAATAATAATAAAAAAGAAACAGAATAGAGGCCCTAAAATTTAACCTGCTGCAGAAATCAGCCAATCAAGAAAGAGTATCCATAGGGTGGATGATGAAGCAGATATGCTGTGTGCCCCAGAAAGGACTTTGGTAGACTAGAAATGGCGCAATGCAGTAAGGGTAAGTGTTCACAACACATGTCAATGTTGTATTGCCCTGTGAAAAAGGATTTCTGTCCATGGAGTTGTACATTTAGTAGACATATATTAGTTTGTCTAGAGTTTCAAAAATTTACTGCCAGTTCATCCACGCACACAGAAGTCTACCCTTTCTCTACAACCATCTCACTAAGTTGAGCTTCACCACAAACTTAGCCTCAGCCACCTCTGTTACCATAGTGTAATCACAATCTTTTTCAAATCATCATTTCGGTACTGCAGATATTCAGGTCTGATTTTTAATCGCTGACATATTAAGCATCAGCAAAACAGTTTGCTTAGCTGTTTCATTGGCAATTTTTAAAAAGGAATGAAAACATGTACCCTTTTGATTACCTTGTTAAAGTGAGTCATGATGGCATTATAGCAGTGCTCAGTATTTCTGCTGTAATTAAGAATCTGTCATATTTTTCATTAAAACACATTCTTTAAAATGAGACTTTAAACTTGGTAGTTTCAATCAGTACCAGCCTGAAGTGTAGCATGCAACATGCCAACTAGATAAAGAAAATGACATCTAAAATTTGCTTTTGCAAAATGTATTAGTTAAAGTGCCCATAGATGCACAATTATTTTTATCTTTTATATGCACATTCTCTGTATTTTAACTACAAAATAGCTTAATCTTTTTAAAATCAGTTTTTGCAGGTTTTCACCATTGCTCCAAACTGTAAACTATGCTATGTAAACATATGGGCAAAAAGATTGTTTTCAAATAGAAATAAATGGCTCTTTACAAGGCATATAAGTAAAACTTAACTTTTGTTCTGAATCAAAATTTCTACATTGTGTAAATTAATTTGTTAACATCTCGCAAATGTGAAGCAGAATTTAATGATTTTTTCCAACATTTAAGATCTAGAGATTTCTTATTAAAAAGAAAAAAGAAGAAAAAGAACCTAAAAGGTCTTGGGGATTTAACAGCTGATCGAGGGGGGAAAAAAGCTTGTATAGAAGACAACAGAATCAACAGGAAAGGAACTGGGGTAAATGCATATTCAATGTATGAACATAGTGTCTAAGACTCTATAACATCTACTGGGTTGATGAGAGACTTAAAATAGGTAATCTAAGACTGAAATTATTATTTCAAATGCATGTGTTTCAAGTAGCAACAATACTTTGCAGAGGGTGTCCTTTCTCCTGCATACAAATTCTTCTTTTTTTTTTTTTGTTATTATTTTCATTAATACTGGACCTAGTTTTGGTTGGGTTATTTCCATGATAGTGTATTAGCTTCTCTAAGAGGTTTTTATACAAACTTGAGGGTACTGTATTGCTGCAGTGAAATACCTCAGGGTGTCATACAAAATAGCTCTACCAGTCAGGTAAGCAGAGGACATGAAGTCATTGAGAATGACCTGGTCCCAAATTTGACTAGAACCACTGAAATAATGTTGCTTTCATGGAAGCAGCTGTGCAAAAAAAAAAATATTTATAATGTACAATACCTTATTCTTAAAATAAATTATAGAAAGTAAACAATTTTTACTAGTATATATTTTTTAGTTGATAAACTATCTAGATTCAGTAACATACAGATGGGGCTGTATCAAGCATCCACAAACTAGAAAATTTATCTAAGTAAAAAAGACAGAATAGGATACTGTCTCAGTATTGTCAGCTCCTAGCAATCCATACCTATATTATCTCCCATTTTCTTCATTGCTTTTCAACACAGCTTTTCTTCACCTTTACAAATGACATTTTTGAAACTATAAAATGCTCTGTGCTGCTCAAACTTTCTTGCTTCAATAGTTTCTCATTGCTGTACGAGTAAATCTACATGCTTTGTTACTAATACACACAAACCTATTGGTATGTGACTTTGACTCCAGGCTAAGAACAGGCTATAAATTTAGAAATCAATATCTAACTCTATCAATATTCATTTTACTTTTTCAACACAAAATACAAAGGTGAAAGAGCAGTAAATAAGCTGGAGTACTGAAATAAATTGCATGTTCTTGTCACAATTAATAAATGTTTAACCAATAACATTGCTTGCTACAGAAGTCTATGGCTTTGTAAGATGTCTGAAAGTAGCAGGTGCTACCCTTGTGAGACTCAAAACTAGAGCACGTTTTGATACTTCATTAGGTTCACTAGTCATTCCCTTCAGCACTACTGAAACTAAACATAAATGACCATTTTCAACACAGTGCTGAGTGCTACAAGAATTAATTTACCAGTGTAATTTATTAAAAACATGCAGATGAGAATTTTGAAAATACTTTTTTCAATGGATTGGCTCATACTAGGTGAAACTTTGCTGATTTGCAGCACATATAGCTCAAGAAAATGTTTGCAGCTAATGACTCATTTACAGCTAGCCTTTCAGGTTTCACTATGATGTTAAATATGGGCAATTATTAGCAGAATGCTTCTTTTCATTTCCAACTTTTGTTCATGTAAATATACAACTTTTGTCCTTTCTTTCTTTCAAGACATAAGTTAACAAATTCTTCCACAGAAAATCTAGTCCTTCTGTTCCTATATCTTAGAATCACAGAATCATAGAATCTTAAGGTTGGAAGAGACCTCCAAGATCATCAAGTCCAACCATCTTAGCTAACTAAAACTACTGACAGGAAAATAATCAAACAGTGATCTTTCATTTTGATTCAAATTTGCAAATGCATTTCCATTCTAAAAGGAAACCCTGTTTGTTTCATAAAATTTCGTTAAAAATGTGATGGATAAACAATAGTTTAGCTGTTGGAAGGCAAGCCTTTGAGAAAACTGTATTGGCTTTGCAAAGTTATGGAGAGGAACCAGCTTTTATAATAAAATACTGAATGCTGAAAGTCCAAGGTAAAATGAATAATAAAATTAATTTCATGATACTTCATACTCTCTCAGTACAAAACGACATCCTCTAGTACTTGAAAGTTGTGAAGTTAAAATCACCTTGTAGAAATAATTGTATTATTCTCTCTTCAGCCATTAAGTATTTTTCTTTCTCACTTCACATATGTTCAGAGTCTTAGAAGCTGACCCATACATTCTCTTTTCCTGTACTACTGCCACTAAGGTGCTTTAATAACATTTTAAATATTATTCTTGGTCTATTTCCTGCCACTGAGGTTTAAAACAAAGAAGTTTCAGGAGGGGGAATTCAGCTGGAATACAAATATTAGGCTTCTCCAAAGACATCTATTTAGAACAGATTTGAAGAACTGTATGGGTTGCATATGTTGCTATAGTAATTGATATAAGGCTAGGACATGCAATTCAGATTTCCATATTGGCAATATATAAAAAGTCTCATACAGGCACAGACACACAATCTAATCCTTCCAGTATGCACATATATAATTAATACAACAAACTGATGAGAGTCCTATAAATCACTGCTAGGTATTGAAACAGTCATTTCACAGCTGTGATATCAGCAAAATGCCTCCAATGTTTGTGACCTCGCATGTGCAAAATTCTTTCAGAAATGTGCTTCCAAGTGCTTCCTTGTTTAATCTACAGCACTGATTTCAAAGCTGGGTTTCACAGCCTTATCGCCACATTTTCAATTGTTTGCCCAAGAATTCACATCCTACCTTTATTTCACAGGATATTTATAGTATTCATATGCATTCCTCAAGAAAAAAGATACCTCATACCTTCTACCTTGTAATGCTTGAACAGACATAAGCAGTAATCTTTACTGTCTATTATTCTCAGTATATGAAAAAAGATTTATTCTCCTTAAAGAAGCGCTGTGTTACAAAGTACTAGAAACTGGAAATGTTTGACAGATAATTAGGAGAGTCTATTTATTTATTAATCTGTATTAATAAATAAGGATAGCACATACGTGAAGTTATATGGAAAGTTACTGAATTTATCAAGCATTTCCCCAGGTCACTGACCTACTGCTTTGTATTTAGAGATTTAACATCTTGTGTTTTGTGTTCTGCCCCAGGAAAATTGGTTACCTGTGGGTCCTGGCAGGGGAGCAGCTTTCCTTCTCCGTTTGATGTCTCCCATGCACAATGATCCTAAATGTACACTGGTTTGCCTGCAAGTAATTATAGGAGAAAACTATTAACAAAGGAAGAAAACTGCCACATAAATACACAGCTTGTATAATCTGAACCTATATCAAAACATTCTCAACCAAGATGAAGCTGCACAGTGAAGCCACCAATCTTGTTTATATCGAAGCGTAATTATGTTTGTTGACAAGCACTCAGTATCTAAATGCAGCATCATAAATTGTTACTGGAATGAATAATATAAAGGGAATGCTTTTTAATTTTCAAAACTGGCAATCTTTCTAGCTCAACATAAAACAAAAACACTGTTGCTCCTGACAGGAAGATAGCTAAGATTAATTATCTAAAGAGATCACAATACTGTTGGTAGGTTATCAATTGGCTAGTAACGCCTGACTGTCAGAACAACATTTATTACATGAAAAATATTATCAATTTTTTTTTTTAAGGTAAGATGAAGAATGTATGAGAAAACATGAAACAGTAAACTCTTCAAAGGTACATGAAATAAACCTGTAGCACACCAGTTTGCCCTCTTCTAATTCACTGGCAAGTTGTGAGAATGACAACACAGAAGCACAGTATCTGGTATACTCATCAAACAATTACGAGCTTACACTTGGGAGACTGGAAAAATGGTGGAGCTGCAGAGGATGGCAAACAAGCAAATCTTATTGCATTAAAGCCAGCTATTAGAAGTCAGGTACCACAGAAAAGGTTAAATTTGAATTTTCAAATACTGAATTTTGGAATATAATCTACAACAACAAATATAGTTATTATTTTTCTTAAGGTAACATCAGTGCCTGTAGAATATAAGATATATAGCCAGCATTTTTTTTGGAAAGAACTAGAACAGAAGGGGGGAAAATGCAGTAATTTAAATTCCACAATTTTAATATTTTTTTAATATTTCCATAAGTTTCCATAAGTGTTACTGAGAACTGTTTCTGTGATTCTTACCACAGAAGTGTAGTAAATTTTGATAAAATTAAAAGCTAAGAATTGCATCTGATGGTTTATGGTAGCCTAATAATACTCTGTCACTCACAGGATCTGGTTTCAGTGGGGATATTCTCCTTTACTGCATTTATAAACTTTTAAAACCTATACTGCTTCTAGATTAATAAAAAATGGTTGTATAACCTTAGATCTGCTCAGTAACATAGAAGAGTGACAATAACACCTTGATGAAAAAGATAACAATGTACAATCCTCTACATACTTATTTTAAAAAGTAAAGTAAAAAGTAAATTTAAAAGTATTACAATTTATTTAAATAGTAAAATATTCCAAGAAATTTAAGTCTTGCACAGAAGTGCACTTTAGCTTCACTTAATGAACATTAGCACTTATTAACACTTATTTAATTCTCTTTGTTCTAAACCAGATGTTTTCTGTGCCATCCTTCTAAGTTGAAATTGTGTCCTTTTTAACATCCAGAAACTGAAAAATACAACTACTATATATTAACATAGTGATAAAATCCAGTTCTAAATTTAGAAAGACATCAATAAGTGTAACCCTTCCATAACTGATTGTACAATAAAGACAATTAATATTTAAATACAATATGGGGAAACAATTATTAGAGAAAAAATATTTAAGAAATTTATATAACATTGATATTAAACATGCAGAATAAGCTGTGCAGTAACTTAAATGTTAAACTTTGTGCAACTCTCCGTTTTCCAAATTAAAAAGGGAGAAAATTGCCAGGAATACCAGTAGGATGAAAGATAAAAATTAATAAAGTCAGGCAATTGAACCTGAAGACCTGAGCCACAGCAGTAACAGCTAGCAGTGTTTGAGTTATTTTACCCAGAATTGATTATCTGTTACACTACATTGAGATATCTAGATTATCGATCTGAAAGATTATGGTACTGGGGTCTCCCCACTTTTCCTCCAGGCACACGGAATGGAGCTGCAACAAATAACACTAAGTAAGGACTACTTTGTTATTGTTGTCACCCTTCATGTAGAACATAGCAGTTACTTTTTAATTTAAAATCAATGAACGTCTGAAAGGCAGCCTTGTTCCTTCAGCATAAATGAATCACTCGCCTTTGCCGAGCACAACCACCCGATCACCAGCCAAGGTGAGAGTGGGTATTTCTTTGTTGTCAAAAATTCTGTACACCACAAATAAATAACAATGTGCTAGAGCACCAATTGAGCTTTGGCAAACTTGGCTTTATGGCCACTAACATCAAACATTAAGCTAACTTGCGATTCTGAAGTGGCATTTACTTTTGCCGTGTCTTAACACTTGATACGCACTGTCAATGCAGACCACAGCAAAACAAAAAGAAAGTGGTTGGTTTTTTTTCGTTTTTATTTTATTTATTTATATATATATATTTTAAGAGGAACAGACAAGAAGTATCACTGCTCTGGAACTGGCAGGTCAGACAAAATGAAGTGTTATTCTGAAGCTGTACAGTACATTTTGAAATGCTTGTAATGGGGGTATTATAAAGTAGGGAGATCTCTGACCCTCAATCAGGCTAAGTTCAGCATTATGTTTCTTAGCATTAAATCAGAAGAGCGTGGATTACAGAAGGGAAGAAAGCTATTTGCCTGACTTCTCTCTACTTACCCGTAGCTTGCTTCCAGCTATCATTTATAAATAGTGCTCTGGAGGGAAGCTAGGCATTTTATTAGGGAAAAAATAAAACTTGTTAAGACCACCTTGCCTGAAAACTTGGCTTTTGATGTGCTGGTGACAGGGACTAGAGCAAGCAGTGTCAAATGGAATAATTTTTAAGGAAAGACAACAGGAACTTGTCGCCTCATTGTATGCATTTACAAATAGAGGCTTTTCAGAGTATTAGGCCTAGTTAAAGCTGCCCTCTGGATAAAAAGTGTTCCCAAGCAGCCTCAGACAAGCTTGGGAGACAAACAGATGTGACTATGGTCCCTGGCGTTTGGCAAGAACACTCACTGTCAATAAGAAAAATATGAGCATGGACAGGGCATCAGCTGCACTGCGGCCGAGTAGGCCTGCAAGTGTCATAGCAGCGGCAAAGTTGTGGCAGAGGGAAATAAAAGGGCTGCAAAAGCCAGGATAGTGTGAACTTACACTAGCATGCCAAGAATTTTTTATTGTTGTTGTGTCATGCCTCAACATATTAAACAAAAACACTGGAAAAGCCACTGTCTATTTTTATTCATTTTTCATCTCACACGAAGTGTTTAGATTCTCCTTTCTATGTGGTAAAGAGCAGCCTCAAAAATGAAGACAGACTGGGAAAGCAGTAACAACAACAAAAGCTACAGAAATAATAAATGCTACATACAATAAAAAGTAGTTTTGATACAGCAAATTCTTTCACAGAAGCAATGATATGTAAAGCAATTCACAAGCACCTATGCGTTCTTGCGACAAACATTCACTCTGACAGAAATTTTGTTATCTCTTCCTTAAATAGTTGCAGTCTCCCTACCATTTCTTTTTTCAAGGTAATTGCCCTTACTATGGTAACACGTTTAGAATTCTCTTAAAGCTCTCGAAACATTTCTATCCATGCCTACACAACATAATATCTTTTTCTCTAATTTTCATAGCTCAGTAAACAAATATCTTTGATGAGTGCCTTTTCTGCAGTTACACATGTTCACCTCTCCATGATATTTGTAATTGGCTATGTCAGATTTTTATCTACCCTCACCTTTGCAGCCAGCGGTCCATTTGGTTACGCTCCCCAAATAAATATCCTGTTCTGTGAGGGAACCTACAGCTGCACTGCATTAATTGCAATCCACCTTCTGAGCAACTGAGCACAAAAAGTGGTTCCTAACGCCTTCACCAGTAGCTATCACCGTTGCTGCTATCGCAGTTCTAAGTTCACCAGTCCAGCCACTGAGAAGGATAATACAATAACACGCGTGTAGGACAGCAGATACTCCTGAACATGAGTTCTAGCTCTCTGGTTTACTACATGCTTCTGTTACAACTATCACCCTATGTGTAAAAAAAAAAAACCAACAAACACCAGAACAAAATCCCAATCCCCCATCAAAATACAACTCTCCCCCCGCCCCGCCCCTAAATTAAATAACCCTAATAAAATTCAGTAATTGCTCCATAGTCTCTTCAGGAAGATGCAATGAAGATCCAGTGTTATATAGCAGGTAGCTTCACATGCACTAGCACAATGGCCTAAACTAGTGAGACTGTCATCTCACTTGGGGGAACTCTGGGTACTACTGTATTAAATACAAGATGTTTGCATGTTTATTTTGTACATCTCATTGTAACAACATGTCTGCTGATCACTTTACTTTGCCTGCTGTTAGCAGCTGTCACTTTCTTTGCAAGCTGCAATGCTTTATTGGATATCAGCACAGTTACTTTTCTTGGTGCACTATAATTGTGCCGACAGTTACAACATCATTGAAGGCAAACTTAATTTTGTCCCTTAGTATATTTAGTGTCAAACCACTTACCAGATGACACTACATTGCTCAGATTACTTGTAAATAACAAAGGTGATGGTTTTATGTTCTGCTTGTGTCAAAAATGCATAAAAGTACTGATTACTAACAAAGGCAGATGTGGAAGAATGTATATTTTTTGTTTAACAGTATTTATTAAATATCTATACTCTAACTTGGAAAAAGTCTATGCTGCATACTATTAAGATGCAATAATATTTTCAAGAAGCCTGATTTCTTTATCACAATTAGATCAATTGGTAATGATCAATACTTGCCTACCCATTATATTCCAACTAACATCCCTCTCACCTAAGGAACAAATCCATGGTAAATAGTGACACACCGTTCTGCCACAGTATCAATGCATTCCTGCAGATGGCTGTAGAACTCTGCAAGTTGATCACCGCTCAATACTTCAGCTCATGGAAAGGCTTGAAAAAAGTTTGTGAGTGAACTTCTTTCACAAGAGATTACAATAAGGCAAGAGTTGACTGGTTTGCATTTTAGAAGGGACTTGAGAGAATTATTTTGAAGCAGAAATCTAATTGAAACTGTCAGTCCTCAGTCTTAAAATATAGATACAAAATAGATATGAATATGGATCTGATTGAGGAGAGAGTGCAGTGAGGACCATGACTCACTTTAAGCTTTCTTATAAAAGAAAGCTGGACAATTCCAGACAATTTCTTATAAACTGAAATTGAGGAGGAGTGTGTGGAGAAATGTTCACAGCACCAGTTAAAAATGAAAACAAAAGAACTGGCAACTGTGTAACAGAGAAGCAAACCAATAAAATTATTAAAAAAATTGGAATGTGCAGAACAGCTTAACTTTATAAAATCAAATAATAATCCCAGCAAACCTCCCATTATTCAAGTATCTTTTACACAGAAATATCACAGAAATGGTTCTCATATCCTTACACAGAATGGACCTATAGTACAGATGAACTCATTTCTTACATGGCTTAAAATGCAGACTCTGCTGTACCAGGCAGCCAATGGAAGTGCACCCATTAGCACTGCTTAAATAAGAGAGCTTGGATGAACTTTAACTCTTACTGTACCTTCCTAAATCTGCCCAAGTTGCAGACAATGGCTTCAAGAGCATCCATGAAACATCCACGAGAGTCCATGGAACAGTTTAGCATCAGTTTAGAGGTAAATACCATTAAAAACCTCGTATATATGTATTTCTAAACGTCCAATCACACTATTAGCTAATTAGATAAGGTGAACACTTTTGACTGAGTCTCCAGAAGTATGGATTTAATCAAAGATATCACGTCAAACACACGTACTAGGGTATTGGTGCTGTAAATGTGGGAAGACTATTCTGTGTTGTATAGGTACAATGAACACTTAAAATCTTTACCTTTGGCATGTATCTCAATACAGCCACAGAAAATATGCATGATGATTTCATAATATTACACTGAAATACGCAAGGCATATTTGTTTTTCAGGAAAAATATATGAAAAACAACCAGCTAACGAATTTTATGAGGAAAGGTTTCCCTTTCCCTTGTAGCACGCAGCTTGGCCAAAACATGGACACAGTCTCTGGTCTCCATTTGAATACCTAGAGAAAAGTAACATATGCAATAATGTATATGCTCCATGGACAATTACAGAAGGATGCCTCCTTGTCCATTCTGAAGAAGGTACCTACATTCCTATGCTCTCTAAAATATGTATAGTGCATGTGCACTTCAAGCAGATGCACAGGACACTACTTTGAGGTCAATGTTTCTGAGAAGTAGATGAAGATAGATAAGAGTGAACAAAACAGTTGCTTTAAATAAAGATCTGGACTCCACATCTTAGTATTATGATATAGGGCAATCTTGAAAAACAATTCAGCAATGTTTTGTTAAGAATATTTGCGATAAGCCTCAGTTACTGAAAATTTACCTGACTTTAGGTCAATGTCTGAATTTTGTTATTAGTCACAGAAACATGTCTCATGCATGTGTGCCTGACAGCAACTCAGTCAGTATAATAAAAGCCTCAGCACTCACCACAGTCTACACCAAAGCTACTGTGACGGCATGGTTCCCCACCTGACCCTCTCAGTGAATTAGAAGGATTTCATGGCTTTTATGGAACCCATGAAAGCATCATTGATGATATGCAGTATCAAGAGACAGATTCCTGGAAATAAGAAACTTAAAAATCTTGTTTTATAGTTTACTTGATTTTGTACATATTCCTTCATGCTAGCTTTCTGGAGAAAGAACCATCCCCACCCTTCCCAACACCAGTGTTGACAGTGTTGAAAGGATTTTTCTCTTGGCTAGGAGTGGTAGGATAATACTGCTGCAAATTAGTCTTGTCTACAAAAAACATTAAAAGTCTTTACAGAAACTTTTCATTCTGTGTTAATGAACTGGCAATATGATAATGCATATGTAGTATATATATTGATTTTTTAAATGCTTATGAAATTGAATATATATTTCTTCCTGGTATCACTTTTCTCAGACACCATTCAGGTGAAATCAGTTCCACACTTGATTCCTTCACATC
>JAAGAY010136905.1:0-87716 GCA_011801015.1 Ardeotis arabs | reverse complement strand
GTTTTTTTTTTTTCCTCCTCTCAGCCAAAATTGAGCTTTAAAGAGGTGGTGTGCTGGGCATTTGGAAGTGGATGTATTTGTGAGTGATGCAAAAGGAAACTGTTTTACTTACTCCTGCTTCTATACGCTGCGAATGTAGTTCCTCAACTATTTGCAAGCAGTAGTCACCTGTGCCTTTGGTCAAATTTAAGAGGTTTTCATTAGGGTGTGAGGCCAGCTCAGTTTTCTGTGCTGGATGCCAACTTTCTCTGGAACAGAGAAACAAAGGAGTAGGTAAAACTACAAAATACAGACAGCATGTGTGGTGGTTTGGTTGTTTTCTTTGATTTTTTTTTTTTTTATAAAGGATTTTCAGGGCTTAGTGTTAGTCCCGTTTTTGAGATGGTGATTACAGAAGGGAATGAGTAGACACAAAACCCTGAGATGTAGGTTAGTTTAAAAACAAAGCTGTCAAAAGGCAGCACTTAGCTGTGCAATCTTTATAAACTACTGGGAGGCCTCTCTCTGTTGTCAAATGTCTGCTGAGACTTATACAACCAAGTGGGGGGAGATAAACATTTAAAAATCTTGGCAGAGGCTGACCTGGGGTCTGTGTGGCTTTCATTGCTTGTAGGAGTTCTCCTGGGCCTTGGAAGCCGCTGTCTTGTCCTGCTCTGTGCTGGTATTTCTGGTATGGTGTGAGGAGAGCGTCATCAGCAGCTCCTGGTTTCTGTTGGTTTTGGGACTGTTCTGTTTCTTCCAAGGTGTCTTGTCTGCTCAGGAAGATTCTTATTTCCTCGTTCATGAGGAAAGAATTTAATTTGTCTGTCATGTATGAGTCAGTCAGTGAGGAGCTGGGTCTAGTAGGCCCGATTCAGATCAGAAATACCTCACAGTAAGAAACGTGCTATTTCTTCTGGTGCAGTAGTACTCGTTTTCACCGAAGATCTTTTCAGTAAAAACTGCAACCCATTTTTTTGGAAGGTAAATACATGTTCGAGGAAGCTTTTTGTACCAGGAGAAGTTGCAAAACCCTGCAGAGCGCGGTGTGACTGATAGGGGGCGTTACCGGCCTGGTGCTAGGGGCGCCGCGGGCCGAACCATCTGCTCGCAGCTCTTTACTGCTGTATTTATCACTAAAACAAAGGCAGATTTGGGTTTGTGGTGGTGGGTTTGGTTTGGTTTGTGGTGGGTTTTTTTTTGTTGTTTTTGTTTTGTTTTTTTTTTTCCTTCCTTAAACCAAGCCGCAGTGCACAGGCCTGGCCTCTCGCCCCCCCGACGCCGCGAAATGGCGGCCTCCCGCTGTGGGCGCCCCCTGGCGGCCCGCCCTTTCCTCAGAGGTGCGCGAAGGCGGGAAGGCCCGGCCCGGGCCGGCCCTGCGGTCGGTGGGCGCGGAGCGTTCCCGGTGCGGGCAGAGCTCACGCTGCCGGTCAGCCAAACCTTAGCACTTTAAAACGATTTGCTGCCTGTGAATTCTGCATATGTGAGGAAATAACTTGGGGGAACGGACGGGATGTGACCCTTAATGGTGCTTCCTGAGGTAAACCTGGGCCCAGCAGCTGTGCAGCTTTCCTCAGGGCCTGTCTCTGCGGCCAGTCAGGTAGATGTGAAGCTTGACCATGCTCAGGCCCATGTCTTCATCACAGCCTCCAAGGCCAGCTTGTGGGGAGTTCGTTTTCCCCTTGGCTGAGGGAAACTGTGGACTGAGCTGAAGGATGGCAGGGAATGGCCATCTCCAGTCAGCAGGGCCAACTGTGCAGGGGGTTTCGGAGCAAAGCACCTGAGGGATGCACCCTGGGAGCAGCAGTAGGAGTAATTTCCTGTATTAAATAGTATATTGCACGTTGGTCTACCCAGGTCACGTTGGTCTACCCAGGTCACGTTGGTCTACCCAGGTCACGTTGGTCTATATGGCAGAAGACTCATTTTCAACTGGAAATGAGGGGGAAGTGAATATGCACTGCTAAATAAGTAACCTTTGGGATAGATATCTGATGCCCTTTGGTTTGCAAAAGCTGAGGATGTGCCAAGTTGTACTGGAACCACACACAAGAAATAATCCTTGCGTGCCAGGTGAGTGCTGGCTGCTACTGAAAGGTGCCTGATGCCTCCTCCTCCTTCCCCTGTGGCTCCCCAGCATGGGCTCTCCTTGGGAAGAAGTGGCTTCTTCTCATGTTTTCAGTCGGATCTAGTCAAGCTAATGCTGTTTGGCACATGTGCAGTGGTGGCAAGTGTCACACACAATTATTAAAAAAAAACCAAACAAAAAAAACCCCCACAACATTACCAAACAGCTCTACATCTATGATTTGTAGTAATAAAAAGCTGTAGGAGGAATAATAATGTCTTGTATGAGTCATTGTGGGTAAAGTGATATACCTGCTAAAAGAAAAAGAAACTTTTAAAATCTTCCTGTCCAAGAACTTGATGGCACAGGACTTGTTGGGGTGTGGGGGAGCCAAGTCTGTCTGTGACAGACGACACACACCTTCATTCCAAAGCAAATAGGTTTTCAAGGCTTTATCCAGTTTTTGAGCGGGGTGGCAACCTTGATGGCAGAAGCAAGACAGCTCTCATTTGGTGTTTTTGAAGTTGTTTATTGCTACCCCGCTGGATAGCAAGCAGGAGCAAGGGCAACAGCAAGACTATCAAGGATGCTGGAGATGTAAAACTACTTTACAGAAAAAGAGACATTGTGTTGAGGATGTAACTTTTTTTTTTCCCACACGCAAGAGTTTTCTTTGTGTGTGTGTGTGAGCAGATGTTGCCTTGCTGTAATGAAAAGTGCAGCCATCAAAAAGGTAGAGCCTGGAGCCCATCACATCAGTGTCCTATTAGCAAAGCCAGCCTTCGTCCAAGCTCAGATCTGCTGTGAAATCCTGCCTCACTGCCACAAGTGGGAGTGATGCTGTTGACTTGGGCGAGTTGAGGGCTCAGTTCCTGGTGTTTATTTCCTGGCAGGCTATGCCTCCACTTCATCACCTTCCTGGCTGTCATCTGTTGCTGGAGACTGAGGAAGGTCAAGCACAGGTAAAAATCGGCGTTCAGGACTGTAAGCAATCTGCTGCCTGCTCTCCTCGTGACCTTTAATGCTGAAACGATGTCAGGTGAGACAGTATCTTGCAGAAATGAAGATTTCCAAATATTAGTGGGTACTGTAACTCCATTGTAGTGCATGACTATGAAATGGTGCTTCAGGTCTGTAGCAAGAGGGGAAAAGAAAAGCCCTGACCTTTTGTTCTTAAAAATCTTAAAATGTCATTTGAGTTGTCTGAAATCTAACCGAGTTCTTTCTGCATTGGAAAGAAATGGGTGCCTCTGGAGGATGTCGGTTTAACGATAACAAACAGTGCTGTAGCACTAGATGTCAGTAGTGCTTCACCAGTTTCTGTGTCAGACCTTACAGGCTTTATTTGCTGCCAGCTTTTGGCACGTGGATGCCCTCTCCTTATTCAATGTTTTCCAGAATAAACACGTACAAATATGCTGTCCTTCAAAAAATACATTTTCTTACTTTGCTGTCCTTGGTGAATAACCATCTTGGGTCACTGACTTCCAAAAATGACATGTTTTCTGACATTTTGGTAGCGTAGGCTTTTTTGTTCTTAGTGGTCCATCTATAAAAGATGCATCTGGGCTTGTTACTTGGCAAATATCACTCTTGTTGCAGTTGCTCATTAAAATTCAGGTGTGAAAGCTTCAAAAACGGTTCAAACGCTACCAAAGAACTTTTTTATTGGTAAAAAAATACTCTAGGTCTAAATTATGTTTTAGCTGCATTCCTTTATTAAAATTAAAGTAGGCCACTATCAGGCAGATGCTATAATGAAGTCACCTTTATCGCCCTTCAGGAAAGTGAATGTAGAATGATGGTAGCATAATTGGCTGAAGGACTCGAATTTCTCCTTTCAAAATGCTGTAAAGCAGAAGATGCCTTTTCACGGTGATCCGAGGTTGTTTCCTCGTTCATAATAATTAATAAAAATTACTACATCTAGTGTTGTGACAGAAGCCAGGTAGTAAACCCACTTCTTGCTTCTCTTTCCTAAGAAATTTTAAATATGTTAACATAAAATTTCTGAAACCAAATGGCTGTTGTTAGAAGAGTTTCCAGAGATATTAGTTATTTCTCAAGGGTATGCTGTTGTAAAAATTCAACCTGTATCAAATAATTGTGCTGTTAGGCTTCAGGATGGAGTTAAAAATGTAAGTATGTATGTCTTGCATTTATTTTTTTTTTTTTTTTTCCCTGTTTCAAAGTCACTGTGGCCTCTTAAGGCAGATCTCTGTTGTGGCTCCTGGACACAGCACTTACATTGTACGGGGAGGAGAGAGGTAAGCGTAGGGAAAAAAAAAGGAAGCTGTGCATAAAGGGAGTTTGCTAAGCTCATCAAATATGCCAGAGGAATCTCAGTCACAGAGTGAAACTTTGAAAATTGCTGGTTTTCCCAAGATACCAAAAGCAGCAATCTTTCCAATAATTCACACTCTATGCATGTGTTGGATTTAATGAGATGGAAGGACATTTCTCATTTCTCCTAATAAACGAGCTGGGAAAGCAACATGAAATAGCTGTCAGGTTCAGGGCAAACAAAGTATGTCTTACACAAAGTTCAGTAAAATTGGAGAATATTTTCCCACGGAGGACTGCAAACAGCAAATGTGAGTGTGCTGAAAAGGGGAATAAAAATTGGTAGCAACTCAGTTGAGAGCTGTTAAATAGAGCTAGGTCACGGACAAGGAATCCAGGTATTGCTGATCCATGGAAAGCAGGTGTTTGGCTGATCCGTGTGGGGGTGTCACACCTGGAAGATGAGGCAGCAGGTCCCTCTGTCACTGCTCCTGCTTTCTGTCTTAGTGTAATGTAAAAATATGAATTTTGTAAGAATAAGCATTTGGGAATAGACTTCTGCTCGGAAAGACAAGTTATCTCCATTTTTACTGGAGATCAGAAAGCCGGTAGCACTGGACACAACTACAGGGGAAGCTGTCCTGTACGAGTGACTTATTATTTTTAATAGTATTTGTAAATCCTGAATGATAAAATAAACCAGGAAGAAAATAATGGTTCTGCGTAAGGGAATGCTCCCTTTTAAAGAAATGTTGACATATGTTCCGTACCTGTGCAGTGTAGGTACGTGCATCTTGTCTACACTCCTTATGCTATCAGTTTTAAGACAGAAGGATCCACTGGAAACAAGAGCTGTAATATTTGCTTTTGTGGCATCTCTCTGCTTTCCCTTCAGGAGCTGTGTTATTGTGGTAAGCTATAGCTGCCCCTCCAAGTCAGCTAGCCTAGAGAATGTTTCCTTTTGTTGAAATGTGTTTTTAAAAATACAATCTTTTAAGAAATTTATGTTTCTGAGATTTTTTTAAATGGTATTTCTGTGTACCAAGCCTACTTTGATCTTCTAACTGTATAAGCTAATTTCTTTGTGTTTATGCTGGGTTAGCATCTGTTATAGTCTGTACAGAGTAAGAATTGTGGAAAACCATTCGGATGTTTGTGGTATTGTGGGACAGCGTAGTGTTATCCACTGCAGCCTCAGGGATGGATGTTTCTCCTTCACCAAGCAGCTTAAGGCATCCTCAGGAAATATTTCTTTAAGAGCAGAAGTAATTCATGTGAATATAATGCAAAATGTCTGCAGAAGCCCCTTAACAACAGATTAACTTAGTGTTTTAGCAACTTCGGTGCATAAAGTGTTGCTTTGGGTTTTTTGATCACTAGGGTATGAGACAGTTTCTGGGGACAAAATTCCACTGTTCCAGTTGCTCCAAGTCAAAATAAGTAAAACCAAACAGCAGTGACTTTTTTAGTTACTTCTAGACCAATCTATTGGTTCATGAGTGTGACTATATCAAGTAACATTACAAAAATGTGCTAAGCTCTTACCGTTTTGCAGGAGATTGAATTTTGCAAGCATGGAGCTTCTCTCTGCTTTGCAGGCTGCTCTGAGGAGAAGTAAAGCAAGGATTAAGAATGCAGATGTGTCTTTAGGAAAAGAAAGGTGACAGGCAGAGGAACTACAGGAAGACTTTTCTCCTGGGGAAATCCTGAGCAGACTAGAGAAGCTTGGCAAAGGCTGTGTTGCATGGTAGGAAGAATCCAAAGGAAGTTAACAGGTAAGAGAGAAAATACTTTAAAAAATATTCCTGCCCTCTCTGATCAGCAGAGGAGTAAGTCAGTCTGTCTCCTGAGGGGCAGACAAGGCAACTTGTGATGTTGCTGGGTGCAGTTCTTAAAAACCTGGACACTTCTTGTGTTTACTGGAGTCTATAGATAGATATACTGATCGTGCAGACAATACAAGAAGTATTTTTTTGTAGTGGAGAGCAGCTGAGAAATAAACTACTGAGTCCAAAGTATAAATTGTGTAAGGTATCTGTAATAAACTAGTCATCAAATGACCTTACATGAAATATGAGGCCTGTTGTCCATTAGACAGGCGTATAAAATAGATGCATGTGACATACATTATATGTTTCTATATGTTGTATGCACAATTTATTGCTATTCAAACAGGTGTACGTAGGAGAGGCATCTGTTACTCAGAGTCACTGTTGTGTCCCGATCTGAGAACAGCTGTGACAGCCTGCAAAAGGGTCAGGTTTACACTGGGGGAGCAATAGCTGGAGTGATGTGCTCTGTTATTGCCCACCAGCGAAGGTGGGGACTCCTAATCACTGCACGAGGAGAAATGTGTTGTCACTTTGAAAGACAAGACACTTTGATGGGAACATTAGTGCGGTCTCATTGTCCACCTGGCAGTGAACATTGCTGTCTAGTGCCTGGAAACTATTGTCAGAGACTAACCAAAATGAAAGAAAAAAAGTTAGAAAAGCCTGTGAGTTTGTGCAAGAGTGTGCACTTTGGGATCGCACTGTTTTTAATATCATCTGGTGTTGCTCTGTTTAAGGTGCTGTTGTGAAAACCTGCCTGTGTTCTGTGGCTCTACTTGGTGGCCTCAGCTGAATTGAGTTTTGCAGCTAAAGGACAGGTAAGCTTCATCATTGCTTCTGCTTGCACAAGAGGTTGTGGGATCTTTGTCCCTGGAGGAGTGTGTCTTTCACCAGAGGTGGCAAATTAGCCAGTGACCTCCTGCATGTAGTTTCAGAGATGAGTTTCCAATGGAGTCCTAGAAATAACCCATCAGCAGACAGAGCCTGCCGGAAAAGGCTCTCACCTACTCCAAAAGGCAGGAGGTAGGTTCACACCAAGCAGTGAATAGTTGTTTGGTCAGACTTAAAGCTGATTAAAGACTAAGCATGGTATCAGCACATGCTGTGTAGGATGTGCTCCTTCCCAAACCTGGAGGAGTTTCGTTAAGGGGTTAACAGTTTCAGGCACCTTTTCCTCTGACTGAGGCTGTTTGCAAACGCTGGTTCTCAAATCTGTGGAAATCCATAAGGTATTGGAAACTTTACATTAGCTTTCAAATAGTATTTACAGATCTTTATTGTGAATATTCATTTTATTAACTTGATCATACAGTATTCCAATATTCAATATGTAATTTAATAAACTGCAATGTTAAGGTAAAATTGCTGCAATAGAAACAAAGTAGATGCAAGTCCTCCTGAAGGAGGATGATCTAGCGGTAGTGACAGAGACAAAAGGTCACTGTCCTCATAGGAAGAAATTGCGTGGGTTCAGGAGGAGGAGATTTTTGTGGAATGAGAATTGTGCTTGTTTTGAAGCAAAGGGTAGGAAGAGGTTAGTGATACACAAATTGTGGCAGAATGGAATATGGAAACAAATAAGTCGGTTCCCTGAGAATGACACGTGCAGTCCAGAGAGGCCTTTGATTGACAAGACAAAGGAGTGCTGTGCTGATAAGGGCACTCGTGCATGGCTCAGGAGAGATGGCTTTGTCCCTGGTTTTGCTGTTGACCTCGCACCTCTGTGTGTGTTTCTCCTTCCACCCTCTGCCTTGTGTCTTTAGACCGTGTTTCTTTTTATTGGGGCCAGCCTGCTGAAGAGTGTGCGTTCATTCCAGACCTTGGCTGGGGACTGCAGGCACTTTTGTCATAGAAATAAATAATCTTTAAAATGCACAGGGAAGCTGTAGAGGATAAGATGGAGGTTGACACTCTTTGGTGCTGTTTTTGATTAAGCTGGCAGGAGCATACTGCATATAAAGAATTATTTTTGGAAAAGCAGTCAACTATGCAGCAGAGGAATCAAGGGCAGCAACAACAGAGATTTGGAAGAGGCTTCATAATGCAAAAGTGATTCTAGGAAAAGTGTTGTGAACCAGCCTGAGTGTTCCCACAGCCAGGGCTGACCAGGTATTAGCCAGAAGAGCTATGGGGCTGTGCTAATAGAGAAGTTTAGTAGTTATTAAATTCAGCAGTGCTGCAGCATCCTGCAGACGAATGCAGCTGTGGAAAGGCTCACTCACAAAAGATGCTGTTTTTAACAGTTTTAGATCTACTAATTGCTAGATAGGAGTGAAGAAGATGGGAGTCTTTGTTAGATTCAAGCCTCCCTCTCCATAGTGATGTACTGACATAACTAAACCTGTTGTATTATAGACAAGAGAAAACTAGCTACCTCATCAGAAGTGGTTCTTGAAAAGAAGTTTTAGAAACTGGTTTGTGACTCAAAAAGCAGAAAGTATCTGTGGGTAAGGAACCAAGCAAGCCTATGTGCTGTTGTGAAAAGAAAAGTGAAATATGAGTTCCTTGAAGCAGAGATCTTTTTTAAACTTGAAAAGAATGCTTTATTTGGAACAGAACAGGGGGTAACAGGACCAGCTTAGTGCTGGCATCTGCAGGCAGATGTACATCCAAGTCCTGATGATGATGTGGGCTGGATGGAGCTTCCTTACCTGGGACCAGCACATGCAGAGGGTGTGGCTTTACCAAGGGCTGTGTGGCTTGGGCGTGTCAGTGATTCCCCAGCCTTTGTGAAATTCACATTATACCAAGAAGCAAAATTCATATTATACCAAGAAGCAAGTGACATTGTTTTGCCTCCAGCTTGGAAGAGAGAAAATGGTCCCAGAAAAGCTAATGCAACTTCTTGTACCAAGACAGAAGGTGCTCACCCAGCAGCTGTCATCTGCTGTTTGTTACAGCCCTTTCCTGCTGTGGGAGCCTGAGATTTAAAAGCCATTTTACTGTTGGGGTCTTTCTGTACAGCAGAACAGGCTCTCCATAAAGCACAGAGCAGCCTTTCTGTGACAGCTACTGTAGGAAATATCGCTAGGAAATGTAGCCTGAGGGTCTGAGTACTCTGGGAGTTTTTCGTAACAGTGTTATTTCCAGAATAAAGCTAGTAATTTTGGCTCTTGACTCTGTATGTTCATTAGGCTGATTTTGTGCCTTGAAATGTGTGCTCCTGAATAACGGAGGGTAAGAAAGGTCAGCGGGGAAAACCTGAGAAGACTTGGAAAAAAGGTAAAAAGGCTAAAACAGAGCAGAGAAGTAGTGATGAGGTGGTGGAACTGCCTGCTGTTTTCAAGGTGAGGTGGTCAGGCTGGGAAGTGAGGAACAGCTGAGAAATGCGCACCAGCAGTGAAGCTGCTGAGGATGGCAGTAAGGAAATCCCACTGTGAAGTCCCTGACAGAGGGTGTGCAGGGGGTGAGAGTGGATGGAAATGGAAATGCAACCCTGCCTGAAAGGAAAGATTAAAAGCAAGCATTTGGAGCTCTGTGACTGGGAGAGAAGACCAGCTTTTTGCCCCTACCACTTTTGCAATTGCTTCTTGTGCAAGTTTTTTTTTATTTCCAAATTGCCATGAGTGGCTTGACAGATGTGAAAGGACTGTGCTGTAAGAGCACCTGGGGCTGATTACTAGAAAAGTGCAGCTCTGTGTCTGCCCTTGCAGGCTTCACTTACTGATTTTGAGTCAGTCTGTGTGGCAGAGTGTGTTAAGGAAAGGCCGTGCACCTGTCCTTTTGTGGGTTTGCTTCTTCCCTGTTGTCTTTCTGCCTTTCTTAATCCGCATGGAAACGTGGGCAGCTATCTGTAAGAAAACCCTTACCAGAAGCAATCAAACTATTTTGAGATTAGTATCTTGAACTTCTCAGCAAGGTTATGTCTTCACTGCCTGAATGAAGCAGGCTTTTAAGGCTGGCACTTGGCTTGTAAGCCATTAATGCAAGGATGGAAGTCACTGGTATTGCTCTACAGACCCGTGGAGAATTGTAGAAAGTTCTCTAAATGGGTACTTGAAAAACATGAAGCCACAAACGGTGAATATGTGTAATGTATGGATTATTTCTAAAGGATGTGCATGTTGTTCACCTAAATACACCATGATTTTAACACAAAATAACTTTTTAGTGAGACTCCCTTTTAGAGAGGAGTAAGTACATAGGATTGAAAAACAGCAGTTGCTTCTGTCCTTGGAGTTGGGTACAAACCCAAGTTGTTGTCCTGGCAGCCTGCTATGTGTGCTGGGCTGTTGGACACTGCTTTTTGCTCTCTGTATTTCTGTGCACCTCTGCAGCTCCTGCTGCCTGTTGCTGATCCTGTTGAGTTGGTGGGTGAGCCATTGTCATCTTCTGATGCTCTGAAGTCAGTGAAACTGGTTTGCACCAGCAAGAGGATAGGAGAGGTGTTTTCCTTTACTTGCTCTAAAAATGCTGCTCTTGACCCTATTCTGATGATCCTCTGCGTCCCTATCTGTCTGGAGGAAGAAGTATTTGGGATGAGCTGGGCTATGGGTTGGGTGTGTTTTTGTGTGGGCTGTTTTCCTGTGTAACTGTTCTTAAACAGAGGTGATCACTGACAGCCTGTGCAAGTTTAAGGAGCTGCAGCCAAAGGCAGGTGTCCCTGGAGGTATCTTTAGCTGGCAGAGGACAGTGTGGCCTTGCAGTGTCCACCATATCCATTTATTGCAGCAGTGCTGACAGGAAGTAATTATCTTCCATCATTTTATTTATAACAAGTAAGCATTCAGTCTCTGAAGAAAAAATGTCCTGAAGGACTCCCTAGAAGTTTTTTGATCCAAAGAATAAAAAAATCCCAAACTGGCGCTTATTGGACACAGGATGTTCTGAAAGGGTAGTGAGATTTCAGTGGTACAACTTGGAATTGCTCTGTTGCTCACGAGTCTTGACCTCAAGACATATTTACATGCAGCATTCACAGGGTAGCTTCAGAGTTACCTAGTTAATTACAGACTGAAAGATAAACAGATTGTGACAGTCTAGAATATGTGTGTCAGAAGCTCCTGCCTTATTTCAGTAAAGCTTTTTACAACCAGTCATGCTGGTAGACTAGATATCTATTTCCCTTGGTGAACAAAGCCAGTTAAATTGGCATTCTAGCTCTTTCCCAGTGAGCCATTACTACCAAGAGGAACAGTGAATATATGTGATGTGGGATCCTTTTTGCACATAAAGTGCAGAGAGATGATTCACTCCAAAATTATGGAGTGGCCCTTTAGAGAGAAACAAAATTAGTGTTCCCTCTAAACAGTGTTTATTATAAATCTGAGTCTTATAACAACAGCAGCAAAGTACTGAAAGCGCTGCCCGAACAGCATCGTGTTAGCTGTATGTCTTGATGGAGGATGTTGTATTGTGTCTGAGTCATAACACTGGGGGTAGTAATTCAGTTTGTGGGATTGCCTGACTGAATCTCTGCTTCCAAAACCACGAGTGAAATGGTCTTTGCTGCTGTAATATCTTGAATAAGATCATCTTGAATAATCTTGGCTACAGTTTTCCTCTAACTACCTAGTAGGGAGTTCAAAGAACTACTTAAAAAAAAAAAAGCCATGAGAATGTCAATGGAATTAGGAATAACATTTCTCTGAAAGTTCAGCTTTTGGTAGTAGGATTTGTATATGCAGTTCTGTAAACATGTCTGTGTCTCGTCTTACTTAGAGCTTGCGTGGATTTTATGTACTATGGCTATATCTGAGCACTTTTCTTTGCATTAGTCTTGCATTATTTACATATGTCTTAGTCTCATCGAATTTGGGTGGAAGTTGGGGAACCCCCCTCCAAGGTGTTGGGGCTGGGAGGAGGTGAAGAAACTATCACTGCATGCAGCAAGAGATAGACTTTGTACCAGAAAACATCATTTATATAGTAACAAAGATTTGTGGTTCTGTGCAGATGTAGGCAACCTCAGAATAATTTGTCAGCAGAATCTGGCTTGATTTGTTCTTTGCCTCACAACCACAAAAAAATCAAGATACTCCAACTGTGAAGACTTCTCCTGCTACGAGTATTTTATGTCATTTTGTTGCTAGGAAGCTAGGCCGAGCCAGGGTGGTGCAGTGCTATAAATCCATCCAGACTGACTACTGAGATCTAAAAAAATTTTTCAGAAATCAATTAAAAGTCAATGGTAGGACTTTACACACAAAGTAATATGTTTATTTCCTGTTTTCTCTGCTGCTCTGTAATAATGATGATCCTGCTATACGGATGAAGTGGAGAGAATGTTTTATGCTTTTACTTTTTGTGTTGGTAAAGCAAAAATAAAAAACCCAAACCACTTTGAAAGGTGTGAGTCCAGATTTGTTACTTGATGATGTTGGTATTCATGCTGATAGCCCTTGAAGAGATGTCTATCTTAATTGCTTATGTCAACTAAGCCTTGTCTTCCTGTGGAAATCCCAAGGGAAATGAAATCATCTTCATTAACCTCTCCTTGGACTGTGCTGTAGCTAAGTACACACTCACAAGAGCCATGTGCCAGCTCTGTATCTTTTCAGCTGGGGACAAAGGCTGAAGAAGCTGGTAGCCAACATGCTCCTGCCTCATCATCTCCTGGGAACTGGCTTTCATCTCCCCAAAATGGAGCTACAGCAGTCTCCCTGTGAGGAGGAGGCTTGTATTCACAGCTAGGTAAGCCACTGCAGCGGCGCTGAAGGAGCAGCTTAGAGCCCAAAGATGATGAGGATCTTATATGAGGCATCTGCCTATGGAAGAGACCTCAAAGAAAACACATTTCACATCATGTTTCGGGAAAGATCTCTAATCTCGGAGGCAGGAATGACAGAGAAGTACTTCCTGGCATGTGGCTTAGTATTACTGTTCCCAAAAAAACAACCTGAATTCTGGGGTGTCCTCATGCATGTTCCTGTGTCATTCTGCTTGCTCTTTGCTTATATATGCTTTCAGGATAGAGTATTGATTATATATGCTTTGAAATGTGTCTACCCTTGGAAAATCAAAGGAAATTCTCAATTCCAAGGGCTGCGTGTCATCACAGCATAATAAATTGTGATGATAAATATTACGATTGTACTAACACACTTTGTATTTTCCTACCACACTGAGTAGGCTAACAAAAATGCCCCTCAAACTAAAATGGAGAGTATATAAACACTAATCAGTATTGAGCTAGCACGATTCAGATTTCATATTCTCACAGTGCTGTGTGTAAACTGTGAAATTCTAAGAATATTAAAACAGCAGGCAATACTTGGCAATGTTTATTGTGACAAAATGAAATGGCATAAAGTGTCTTTGAGATCATATCTTTAAAGCGGAGATGACTCTACAGATGCACCTGTAAAAAAGGCCCTAAACTGCCCAACAAACACATAATTTTTTGTGCACCACTTTGCTCTGTGTCATAGAAATTTCACTCTTTTCCTAAAAATAGCCTGTACCCTTGCACTTGGTGCATTCAAGTGCATGTCATTTGCCAGTGTTACCACAGCAGTTTTCTATAATCCTTGAGCAGTGCTGCCTTTTGCTCGACTCCTCTACAGTGCAGTCAGTGCCTGTACCCAGTTGCAGTTAATTTCCCTGATCACTACTTTTTGCTTAGCCTAATGCTCATAAGTTCAATAATTCCTATGATGGGTTAAAAAACCCCACAGATTCAAGATGTGTTACGTATCGTTGACTATTTTCTCACTTCTTGATGTTTAATCTAACATCAAGCACTAAATATTTACGTGATGCTGAGGTATTAATACTGAGAGCTCTCATTTGTAGGATTATCTCTTGTGGGACCTGCTAACATCTGATAATCTCAAATTTAGGATTCTACTTTTAGAGCAGACCTGGTGTTGGAAAATGTTTCTCTTGCTGGAGTGCCAGAAGGTAAAATTTGGGGCTGGAACACTGTTATGCATCACAGCTTACTGGATTTCTATCTTCAGTGACTGTATTTTCATGAAGGTTATTTAAAATGATTTTTGTGTGACTGGCTTTGCAGGTGGGGACAGCAGGGAGCCCCACTCCTATCTCATTCCTGTGGTGACTGCAGGAGAAGGGCTCTTGGATGCAGTGTCACGGGGTTCCCTCCCCAGGCTTTCTCTGCTCTGTATGTATGTTCACAAGGATTGCCAGCCTCCCTCTTCCCTGATTCCCCAGGTTTCCACTTGCACAACCTTTCATAGGCATGCAGCAATCCGAAATGCCACACGCATAAACATGACAACTTAATACTCCCATCCATACTGTTGCTTACCTCAATATTTGCAAGTTCTGGCTGAATTGAGCAAGGAATTTTGGGTGGAATATGGCTATTGTGGTGGGACTAAGTTGCCTTGGTTACAGCAGCTGAATGCTTCTCTATTCCTTAGTGAAACCCCTGATTTGTAGAACTCTCGCTTCCCTGATAGCCTTGTGGTGGACGAGCCCTAGAAGTCCATCCTTATGCTGATGCCTTTCGCATGGGATGCATCCATCCTGTTGTATGTGTGCATGCACGCAAGGCTTTCCTGAACAAGAAGTGCTTGTGGACCCAAATATGTGAAAAACAATGCTTCATTTTTCTGTGTAGTGTTTCATTTTATTGTCCTGCAGTCAGGTTAGATGTATTGCTGGAGCTCTTGCTTGCTGTGATGCTCCTGCAGGCTTTGCTCATACATGAGGGAGTTGTGTGTCCTGTGAGCATGCAGCTGTGTTTTCTAACTAGGGTGATGCCTGGCAGAAAAATGAAATAGTCTGTAAAGGGGTAGTAGTGATAGGGACAGCCATTTTGACATTGCAGGTGTGAAAAATAAAGAGGCTATTGTTGAAGAGATGTGACTTGCATCTAATGGGCTCCATGCGTCAATCTTGGTGCAGGAAGGCTGCACAGAGGTGTCATGTCAGCAGATGTTTGGGAATTCCCGTTCTTGTTTTGCTGGCTTTTATGAATGCCTGTTAAAACAATTGAGAGAAAGTAGGATCTCCTTGAAAGTACAGATTCCTGCTGAACACTAATGTTTGTGATCCATATGAAAGAAGGGGCTCAATATTAAAACAATATAAAACGCTAATTGACAGTCCTTGTAAAATTCAACATGCTGAGCTTAGCATTGTGCTTCAACTGAGCAGTATATGATTATTATTGTTTTTTGCATAATCTCAAGACATGAAGCTTGCCTGTTTCAGCTTGTTTTCTTCAATGTTTATTGGTTAGCTCAGCAGAAGTGCCACCAGAGCTGAAATGGTGCAGATGAGCCCCGGGAAGAAGAGATGTCTGAGCTGCCAAGGTGTGCCTCAGGAGTGTTTCTAGGCTGCAGAGTTATGAAGTATGTCACCAGGAGGTGAGTAAAATCACACTTCATTGCGGTGTTTTCAGGAAATACTGATCAGTATTTCCATGGAAGGAGTTTTTAGCTCACCCCACTCATTCTATTTTGTGAACAGAAGTTATTACATTTAACTTAAGTACTCTCTGCACTGAGCCTCAGGGAGGGGTGTTCAATGAGAGCGTATTAAAAAGGTTAAGCTTTTATTTGAAAACCTAAAGAGGTGGAGAAGATACAAGTTCCTTGAACAGTGTTTTTCCACCCTTGTTGACCAGTTGCTGAAGTTGTTTTCAAGTATATTTCCTCGCTTTGAATTTGGCTTCAATTTCCGTGTGCTAATTTTCAACCTTTCCCTGTTAGAATAAAGATTAAATTAGTAACCAGTATCTTGTAAAAGTACATATGTGTTGTAATTGAGTTACTTATCTCTTGGTAACTGTTTGATAACCTTTTTTGACAGCTGAAGCTTTTCAACCCTTTAGTATCTCAGCTTTGAGATACTTGCAACATAATATTGTTGTAAACAATAACAATCACTAAATTTTGTTACTGCTCCATTATTATTTTGGAGGCTTGGAGGAAGGTGGAGGGAGCCCTCTCTTGTTCCCACCATACCCTTCCTGTCATTTGCAAGCACCAGGATGAGATGGGCATCTGGCCTTGCTCTGGGAAGGATGAGTGTAAATACACCAGCATGTAAGTGATGTGTTGCAAATTTTGTGCTTCACGCAGACAGGCTGAGCACTCAACTTTCCCGCTGTGGGGGAAAAAAACTGTAATTGCCACTGTCTTTTTGGGGGCAGAGTTGCTGCTTCACAATGTGGTGTGCTGGCTCTTCTGCGTGGCCTTCAGCAGCTGCTGTGGAGGTGTATTAGTGCCTCGTTTCTGATGTGCTACCCTAGTGTGTTGTTGTAGGAGTAGCTTTCCTTAGAAGGAGTCTAATGGTATTCCCCCCCCCCTTTTTATCATGTTTCCTTTCTTTTGTGTTTGTGGTGGGTGTATCTCTGCATGTATGTCTAGGGAAGAAGGAGAAAATTCCTTTGAAATCTGGAACTGTTTTCCGATTGGAGTTGATTAAAAGCAGATTTCAGTGCAGTTCCCTGCAAAACAAATGAAATTAGTAACCTAGCAACTTTGCCATTGATAATATTTCCGTTCACTGAGATACACTCAAGGAAGACATTTGTTACATGTTGACTAAGTATTGAAAATAACCAGGTTCTTATCTGGCTCCCTGGCTGTTACCACGATACAAATAAAGGAGAACAGAAATTTTGCTATGGAGGAACACAGGGATGTGAGATAGAAGGGTTCTGTGGGACGCTAGATGGTGCTCTGTATCTACGTGGGCTCCACAAAGTGCTTGTGCCACTCTCACTAACTCCTTTGGCAGCGTTTAAAGCTTTTTAATCTAGATCTGATTTAGTCGCGATCAGGTAGGACAGAGTTTGTTACTCTGGAAAATATAATTGGTAGAATTCCAATTTAAATACTCAAATGAGACCACTTGAGGTATATCCTGTTATCTGTGAATCCTAAAGTATTTTTTTTTTCAAATTTTAACTGATTTAACTGGGTGATAGTGAAGCTAAGTGAGCAATATATCCACTTTATAGATTATTAAATTAAAGCACAGTTAGATTTATTGACTACCAAAAGTCATGCAGTGAGGCAGTGATAGGCTGGGGAATAAAGTCTGGGAGTGCTGGCTTGCAGTTCCCTCTTCTGTCTATTAGATAATGATTAATTTGACTACACTTTTTTGTAAATAAAACTGGAGCTGGGAGACTAAAATGAATTTTAAGGAAAATTATTCTTTTATGATAAATGGTAAAGGTGTTAGCCTAGGTGTGAATATGTGAATGTCACCCATCTCAGTATAAAAGGCATTAGCTGAATGTAACTGGATAGTCACTAATTTAGCTATTGCAATCTGCAGGGTCCTATTGAGTCTGCTTCTAGGTGGCAGCACCCACAGATGGGAAATGTCTAAATTTCTTTCCCTCAACCAGCAAATCTCTCTTCCTGTTACTTTTTCTTCCCCCTCCCCCCCCGTCAGGTTGGGATGGAACAAAGCTTATTCTCAAGTTATAGATGTAAGTTACTATCTCAGTTCTCCTCTTGCCTGTTGAGATTTCCCTGATTTGTGCCACTGGGGACTGACAGTCATAGTCATCTTCCTGGGCAGGTGATACTTGGCTCAGCTAGGAGCAGTGCTTCACTTCTGTATGGTCACTGGGAAATAACGGTGTAGCAAACAGCTAGATTAAGTCTTGGAGGTTGTTGCTCGCCCTGTGTTAATCAGAGCAAACTGAGAGGCAACAGAGAATTTCTAGGTGTTCCCTGATGTTTCTGAGGTCTCCGAAGGTTCCAGAGCTTGCTCTTCTGCTGCAGAAGTATTTCCAGATCTGGTCTGTCAGAAGAATAAGGAAGCTGTATCTCTGGAAAAGTAGATGGTGGTAGGTAGCAAATTAATCCCACTGGAAAAAATGGCAAATAGTTTGGAAAATGATGTGGGGAAGGCTGGTTTGATGGCACTATGGCACTGATCTTCCCAGATACCTCTTTTTGCTGTTTGTGGGACAAAATGCAGGAGTTTGTAAACAAAAGCTTTTGCAAGTCAAACCATGGGAGGGAGGCTGGTTACCGTCTGCCTCTGTGCAGTGGAAACTGGACCTTTCTTTGCTCTTGGTCTCTGTGAGTCGGGCAAACCTTGCTGCTGCACTGCAGTAGTGTCTCAGGTGGTTGTTTTTGCCAGCCCCTCTAAAATGTGGCCTCATCCAGACCCACTGCCTTAAACCATCTAAGCCCCATGACTTCAGAACCCACCAAGCCCCAGTTGTAACTGTGTAACTGAAAATTTTTTCAAGCAAATGAGCTAACATTTTCACAAGTGAATTCTTGGCAGTTTGGAACAAAGGTTTGTTTGGTTGTGTTTGCTTAAATTGCTGCCCTTAAGAATCTTCCCATCTGCTAGTGACCTTTTCAAGGCCAACGCATTTGCTCTTGGTACATTATTATCATGATGAGCTGTGGGTTGGATATTTGCAATGCAGTGGTCAGGCATTTGCAGCTGCTATGGCTTAGAACTTCTTTGCTGATGTAGTATTTTTAGGTAAGTGAACAGTACGGGTTACTAAACTAACCATATCATAACATTTCCATAGATCTCATCTTTTTCTCTAACTTCTCAATAGAAGTTGACCGAAATAATATTGGTTTCTTGAATATAAGGTTTCTTGAAGAGTATAATAGGGTGGAAAAGGAACTCAGTGGTGTTGAATGACATAAAAAAGCTGAAATTATAGTGAGCAAGTGAGAAACATAGTGGCTTTGTTATGATGACTTTACAATTTATATTTTCTTCCCGCTGGAATTGGAAGCATAACTTCTGTCTTGAACAGACTTATGCAAACTTCCATCAGGATTATGGTGAGGGCGTGAATATAGGTTTAAAAAGGAATCCAGAATGAAATAATGTTATAAAACTGCATGATGCTGGAGTTCAGCAGCAAAATTTTCTGTGTAAGTCTGTAGAGACTTGGTGTAAATGGCTTGATGAATGGTGATTATTGTGTCAGTCCAATTTCAATGCAAATGTATGGACAGCCTATTCCAATATCATTACAATTCTGTTACAATTTGAAATTGCACTGAAGTATTTGAGCAATTCTTTGGAGACTGTGCTAATGAAGCTATTACAATGCAAAATCACTATTGTAGGATAATAGTTTCAGTGCAAATCTGTAGATTAACTGTGATTTCATATCACTAGACAGGCTATGCCATCATTTAAAATAAAAAATATCTGGCTGAGAAATTGTCTTAATATAACGTTGGGTTTAGGGCACAAATTTGTACAGTGACAGGAGTTGAAGGTGGTGAAGTTACTAGGACTGCATCAGCCTTGTTGCTTGTAGCAGCTGTAAACTCCTCCTGCAGTTCTGTTTCAAAACTTTTAGTATTTGTGTACACATTAGTGCAAAGCTGCAGCTGGAGCGCAGTGTTTCTGCTCTCGGTGGTGTGCCTTGCAGCACTACGAAATGCTGTGGGAGCGTGTGCTCACCGGCAGGGCTGGCCAGCTCACCCTCGGTGTGCGAGAAGGCAGGAGCATGAGGATGAGGCTTTTTAAAAGAGGAAGAAGCGATGGGTTTGAGATACAGACAAAGCTACTAAGGGTAGGTGTTGGGAAAATAGTCTTGAAGGTAAGGATAGTGGAACAGATATGGTGCAGCTTCAGCTGACCTCCGGAGGATTATTTGCACTTGTGTTTCTCACATGTCCTCCTTTACCAGTTAATCCATTTCTGCTTCTGACCCTTCTCCTTGGGTATTTCTCTGTCGGATTAAATTTAATGCAGATAAGGCTGACCACTTGAACCTCCTTCCTGCTCTCTGGCCCAGGTGACGTGTCATTGTACCTGTCATCAGGCTGGCAAGCCGTGGGTCACTTGTGTTCCTCCTTCTTCTTCTCTGTGGATACATAAGCTGCTTCTTAATCCTGTTCCTCTATCTCTAAACCTTCTGCAATCTGCATTGTTTTCTCCCCCCATGCAGCTGAAAAGGTGGTGCTTGTGTAAGGTTAATCAGCAGCAGGGAATTTGCTTGAGACCTGCTGCTGCTTCTCCTCTGAGTCCTTCCTGCCTCCTTGTCCTTCTCCACCTTATTTCTTTTTCCCTTAGGCTCTTTTGACTTCTTGCAAAAACCTTCAGGCGGCTTCTTTTAATGCTGCTGTGAGCTCATAACCACAAAGCAGCTAAAAACAGTTCCTCAAATGCTCTTGTTTGGTACAAGTTGTCCAGATTTCAGAGAGGGTTTAAGCCCAGGCACGGTATCTGCTATCCTTTGGAAAGGAGGCTGCATGTAAGAAAGCAGCTTGCCTCAAGCAGAAACTCAATTTCCTTTTGCTTTTTGATTTTTCATTTGTCATGTCTGTCTTTCAAGAAGTAGGCATGGACTGTCATAACAGCAGATTCATTCCATTGCAAATACATTTTTGCCTTGCTTTAAAAAAAGACAGCTGCTGCTGTCTCTTAATGTCTTAAAGAGTGGATCTGTTGCCTGCTTCATAAAAGAAGAGAGATATCTGCAGAACAACAACACTTACTGCTAAAGGAAAAAGAATGTTTGCATGGGAAATGATTTCACTTTTCCTGCTTGTTTTTGCATCTTTAAGTTGGTTGGCTGTGTCCTGTCTGTCACCCACCAGCCTCTGCCTGTAGTGGAATAGAGCAGCCATGGCATTTTTATCCTTGACTTAATCATTAGGTAGCAACTTAAAGCTATAAAGTGGCAGGGTCATTCTAAGATTTCTGACTTCCTAAGGCCATTTCTTTCATTAAAATGAAGGCAACGCTTTATATACTTCAGTGGTAACACTTTCCAAATGATATTATGGAACCATCCAACCCCATGAGCTGGTAGTGTGGGTAACCACTGGGTCTCACGGTGTGTTAATCTTTGTGCTGCCAACTCTTCTAGTATTTGCTTATGGTGTTAAGTCAGTCAAGATGATGACTGACTTGAAAGAAGGACTGTGTTTCCATGCTGATGTTTCTGTACAGCAATCAGCACAGTGTGACCCAATCTTCACAGGAGATTTGGGAACGTGAACTGACCAAAAAACCTTATAATGGAGAAAATAGCTCATGGTTTTGACACCAAGGGGCCAATCCTTACTGCTTTTAGAGTTGATACTCTGCTCAATCTTCTAGTGAACACCTTTTTTTTTTTTTTTTTTTTTGTGGCAACTTTCAGCTGTTTTCTGCCAAGTTCCATTTTCTGGACTCATCTAATATTGCACAGGATGGATGTAGCTGATACTCTGTGCAGTACTGCTGAAACCAAGCAAAACTCAGTGGTCTATAGCTCTCCTTAAGCATGTGCTTTCTCCTTACGTGGCCAGTAATGCATTCTTGTGCAACTCCTCACCTGGAGGTGCTGGATACAAAAGGCTGCAGTAAAGCAAATGCAGTAGCAGCTGCTCAGGAGGGAAAATCCAATTGTTTTGCACTGAGCCACTATAACTAGCATGGCATTTTTGATCGCTGCAGAGGCACTGATTTAATTTTCTCCAAGGCAGCCCCAGTCACTCTGGTCCCTTTGCAAAATACTTAATTCCTTCTGGCTCTAGAAGTTTTTGGAGCTGAGAAAGGTGTTGAGGAGAAGGTGAGTGCATAATAAAGAAGAAAAAGTAGCAAAGCTGCAAATATACTAAAACACTGGAAATAAAAAAATATTTTAAGAGTATGAGCTGTAGGAAGGGAATAAAACATCAAGTGATTGTAAGAGTACTCAGAGGAAATGGGTAAGTTAAGTTGTCTCCTCACTGAAAGATAACAGAAATGAGCTAATAAAGTAAGGCAGGTGCAGGAGGGAGAAGAGTTGAGCTTTTGTTTTCTTGAGGAAATGCTAAATTATGACCCTGAGAAGTGAAAACTCATTTTTCCAAGGGAACACAGTGGAAAAAACAAGGTTGCCACTACTAGCTTTTTTAGAGGAAAAATTTTATTATTGGTCAGTCTAGAATGCTGAGTCATGAAGTGAAAATTGAGTTTGTGTACCCTTGAATTTGCAGTTTTTCTCTAATTAACTTAAATAGAAAATGGCTAGATTGTGAGTTTTAACTAACATAAAGTAAATTCACAGTAGTAGAAACCAGAAACAGCAATTTAAAATAGTGTCTCACCAAATTGTATCAGGATGAATACATAGAAGTAATATTTTCTGGAGTCCTTGCTAGTTAAACATTGTATTATTAAAACTGTTTCTGTAATTAACTCTAACAACAGCTTGATTGTTGGAGTTTTCTGCTGTCTGTTGACTAGGAAGAGTTATCTCTTCTTGTAGCATTAGGACCAGTAGAGCTCAGCTGGGCTGAAAGTACGGGGTGAAAAATACTCTTTTCCTTCACTGATGTAAAAAAGTTAGTGTTATCTGGCCGATGGTTATGCAGAGCACTCACCTGGGTGGCTTTTACAATCTTTCATGAGGAGCTGGCTATCAGTGGGGTCAGGGTGGTGTTTGGTCATGTGGCTCTTGAGCCAGCCTGCATTAGGGAGTGAATGTCCCCTGCGTTGTGTCGCAGTGATGTCGTGTTGCAGTGGTGCGGCGCTGCAAAGCCACCCTGCCTCTTCCTTCTCTGTCGCATCAAGGATCCCTGTCATGCTATATTCTCTGGGCTGTATTATCGAGGTTATTTCTGTTGTTTTCCCTTTCAAAATGATGTTCTGGCAGCTCTTGTCTGTCTTGGTAAAACATCTCTCTTACCTGTGCAGAATTTGCTAGCTCAGTGGAGGTCCATTACCCTTTGGTGTTGTATTCATGTACAAAAATGTTTCCTGTAAAGCCTCTATTAGCTGTGATTTAACGGTTATTCAATGCTGCCGTTTTAAAAGAACTTCTGCAATGTGGGAAGTGATTTTTTTCTCAGTTTGATACATGAAATAAAAAGAACTTTTGTGCTGAATGACTTGGACTTTACCATGTTAATGAATAGTTAATCTCTGTCCAAAAAGTAAAGCCTTGGAGCTGCTGCCTGGTATAAATAGAAAAGAGTTGCTAAGTACTGAAAGAAGAGGGTGGCTCAGAAGCTGCACAAAGTAGGGCCATTTTGTGCCCCTGCGCTTCCGTCGGCCTCACGTTTAATTCTGAGATACTTAGTGCTTACTTGTGGCCTTAAAGAGGATTAAAAACCTGGTGTATGACACTGCATGAAAGGTCGTCAGCCACGTGAGCAAAGAGCAAGTAATGAACACTGCATGCTGTCAGACTTAGAGAGGTAAATAAACTGAGGCTATGTCTGTTGGAGGTAATTCAGCCAGCCAGGTCTCAAAATAATGAATGTCTGCTTGTGCTCCAAATGAGGTGAAAAAATTGTCAGGTGTATGAAGGCCAGATAATGCAGGAATTGGGCCGGCAGAAAGAATCACTGAAACCAGTGCCTCCTCTGCAAGGCAACTTAGAGAATGCAGCATATTAGCAAATTTGCTACTAATGATCCTGAAAGGGCAAATTAGAGATGGATGTGGTTTAGAAGATAACAGAAGGGTGGCTGTTACATCTGTTAGATACAGGTTGCTGCTGTGAGGTGCCAGTGTAGAGAAGGAGCATCCCCAAATGTCCACTCTTCCTTGAAGCAGAGATTTGGTACAGGAGGAGGGAGGTGGCTGTGGGGTGAGAGGAAGGCTTCAGGCTCCTCCACTGTAGCGTGCCCAAAGCTGCCTGTGACAATCCAACATCACGCAATTCTGAGTTTGCTGTGCAGGGGAAAAACGAGGACAGCAGGATGTCTGTTCCTTCATAATGTGCAGGCTGGATAAAAGGAGAAGATTTGCTGTTATCCAAACCTAGTCTTAAAAACTGCAGGAGTTGAAACTTAACTATTTTTTCTTTTTTCCCTAACTGTTAATTCTACGCAGCAAAGACACTTTGTCAATATTTTCTTTTCAATCCTCAGCTATAGGCACTTTTTCCAGAGAAGTACTGGAGGGAAGACAGTAGCAAAGAGCATGCCATATGGTCTCCTTAGGGGTGTATTTCAGATAAAGGATGCTATAAGTTTAATCCTCAAAATGTGCTATGTGTGCTGTTGGTGTACAAGTTATTTTCTGTACAATGAGGGGAAACCCACCTGGTGCTTGCTTGCCAGGGTGTTGAGGTAATACATGGGATATGGGAGGCCAAAGACGGACCTGTGGTCGTGACTGCTGCTGATGTGGGCTGCCCTGGGTCAGAGCTGGGGTGGTTTTGCTCCTTCTGCCCCTGCAGCGGTAACGTGTGTTCCTCTGGAACTGTGGTGCCACAAGCCCAAGCATGAGCATATCTGTCTCTGCCCTGCTTACTCATGTTTCTATAAAATTTCCCTGAAGGAGAATCTGGTTCTGAAATTAGTATTACGTATGTTTTCCCTGTGAGCTTTTTCTCTTTGGAAAGGAGAACTGCAATATTTGCCTGTTTCCTTGGATTTGTGGATGGTTTTTTTGCTTTAGTAAAATTTTGGTTCGGGTGGTTGGCTGCCAGAGTTGGGTTGTAGTGGCTGAGTTGTATTCCTCATCCCTCTGCCCCAAGACTTTGATGTTTAAATAAATTGCGGTTTTTTTCCTGTAGGATAATAAATGTTATTTTCGATAGTATTTGCATTTATTAAAAAATGATTTTATACTTTAAGGGATGACTCCTCCACACTGTCAGGAAAGGACCTCCTTTGAAAGGACCTCCTTGGAGCCTTTTCTTGGTCTGCAGAAGTCCCTCCTGCTGGAGGGAAAGAGACTGATGGAACAAAGTTGGACTTTGCTTTCTGTATTGCTGACCCCACCTCAGCCAGCTGATTTTGAACATGAGCTGGCTTCTAGCTTGTATTTCAGGGAAGCAGTTGTGCTGCAAGTTGTGGGTGATTGTAGGTGACAAACACGAGAATTCACAGCAGAAATTCCAAAATAAGTGTTTACTGCGTTGCTGGATATTTACTTTCAGTTGTGTAAGATGCGCTGGATTTCAGTAAAAAAGGTGGAAGGATCATTTAAATGAATTGAGGAGGAGGTGGGGTGGTCATTTTCTGTAAATCCTTCCAGACATTCAGGAACAAATAAACTTGAAACTTACTGAAAATAGTTTTGTGTGTTTTGCCCTGATAAGGCAGGAATGGCAAAACACACATGTCCCTGGTATAAAGCCTGTTCATCTGCAGGATCTACTATATTCCAATTAAAGGCTCGGTGAGGAACCTGACCTGCAGTTCGGAGGCGCTTATTAAATTCCTTTGGTTTCAGCCACTTGCTGTGATAATACAGGATAAAAATTTTACTTGGAGGCTAATAAGAAACCATTCTTGTTGGAGGCTTTGATGCAGTATCTCCAGAGCAGATATGAAATTTCTAATTTAATGCATAATGAATAATCTAGTTTCCTGTCTGAAACCTCAGATTTTCCTTCAGTACCATTTTATTCACTAGCTGCCTGTGATGCTTTTCTTGTGGTCAAAAAAAAAAAGTCAGTGATTGAAGAAAATTAAGAAATACCAAGGAGAAGGTCAGGGGACTGACAACAGGGGTAATAAATAAAATCAGGAAGGTGAGAGGGTAGACAGAATATCAAATGTCTTACAAGAGGCTGAAGGGCTGACATGGAAGTCTCATTGTTGAAGTGAGCTGAATAAGATCTGGCTCTCTTTGAAGAGGGTCGATAGAGATTGGTACTTCCGTTGGGGATGCAGGGAAGGGTGGAAGTGGCTGTATGGCAGGGAGGGAGATCCCCACAGGGAGGGTTGCAGGAGCAATGTGTCAGTAGGATGTTGTGAATAAACTGATTTGTTGAGTTTGGCGAACAGGAGGAAACAAATCGTAGGGTGAGGTAAGAATTCAGTGAAAAGGAATGAAAGAATATTTCCACTTCAAAAACGATAGCGTTTTGAATTTTGAGGTGGGATGTGGTTTGAAATAAGAAGGGTTTTGTTTAGATGAACATGGATGTTGAATATTTTTAGAAAGGAAAGAACACTTTATTTTTAATTTGGAAATGTAAAAACCTAGAACGTCATCTTCTTTTCTCAAACAATTCAGTAAAATGTAAAAATACAATTATTGTGTGAAAATTTCAGTTGACCACATTTCCTCAGTAAGGATTTCAGCAAAATGCTTTGCTTATCCATCTCAGTGAATCAGATCGAGTCCAATATCTCACCATGCCTACATGTGGACTTAGGATGATGTTTTGCTGCCCAGTTATTGATGAAATTCTTTAAACATTTCTCATATTGATGCTGTATGCAACTCAGCTTTTCCCGCCCCAGGGAAGGAGAACTGACCATTTTGAGTGAATTAATTAGTGCATCAGTGATTATTTCTGCCACCTCTGGACAGCATGAAGTTTTTGTTTGTTGGTTGTTTTTGGTTTGGTTTGGGGGTTTTTTGGTTTTTTTTTTCCACGTAGATGGGGAAAAAAAAAATCAGAAGAAATGGCTGGAAAATGATTTCCAGAGTGAGCATGATAATGAATCATTAACTGCTCAAGTAGCAGTGTCAGGGATACTTGTTTCAGTGGATGTCTAGTAACATTAATTCTACATTTAAGAGAAGAATTAATAGTGTAAAATGATGTTTTAATGGCTGGAACAGACTTATTAGAAAACATTTATTTTACCAAGTGTGGTCCAAAACCAACAGCAGATAGGCTACACCACTTAAGACTAAATGTGTTAAGCAAAGTTGTGGCATTTAGCTTTTATCTTTGAACTAACACTTTAATTGAATTATCGTCAATAAATATTAGGAATAGATTAAAACTTCCTTGCAAAAATGTTATGACTTCAGGGTAGCTAAATTGTGAATATAACCTCCAGTAAAACGGTCACTGTGTACTTGCAGGTTTGCTCATAGAAATCCAAGATTCTTTTTGGGGTTTTTTAGGACCAGTGAAACTTTGCACAGCAAGTGGTTCACTTTGGGGTTTGTATGCTGCTTCTCAACTCTACAATTATAGAAGTGCAGTTTGCTGTTTAAATCGGATGAATGGTGTAATAGATAACGCCCAGCTCTTTTAGGTGCTTGCTGTAGTCTTCAGATTAAATAGTACAGATCGACAATTTATAAAGAAACTGCTGAACAAGCACAAGAACTACTTACTGTAAAGCCTCTTACTGCTACTATTGTTAATCTATAATGTGCAACCCAATGGTTTGGATCTGTAACAGCAAATTTACAGGTGAGTGGTACACAGTACGGCATGCACAGTACAGCGGTGGTTCTATTTATTTAATCCTTTCTGTCACCAAGGCTTTTTATTTTATTGGGGAAAAGAAGTATGAACTAGGTGCTTAAATTCTCATTAATAGGCAAGTGAACTAAATCTCTAGAATTGCAGTTCAATAAAGCTGCTTAACCTATGTGCCTCAAATTCTCATGGCGAGCAGTTGATAAAATGATTTTGATTTTGATTCAGTGTCTCGCCAACTAGCAGTACTGTGATTATGGGGTGGAGGGACCTCATTTGGGAGTGGTTCTGCCTGTTGCTCCAGCCATATTGATGTATTGTATGACTATATGAAAGGGCAAAATCATATCACAGAATCATATCAATCTGTGTGAGATACAGGTGTCTAACTTGTGGTAATGTTTCAGACACTGCTTCTTTGTCTTCCATGATGTATTAAAGTAGAATAAAAATAAAGTCTGCTCTTCTTGTGTTTTAGGGACAGGAGTAGTGTTTTTAGGCAGCTCTATGAAGTGTTGTCTAATATGATCTTCATTGCACCTTGACCTGCTTTTTCAATACTGATGTGACAATGAAGGGAACAAAAAAGGACTGAGGTCAGAGCCTGGCTCTTGTTTTTGTTGTTTAAATGATAGGAGGTAGTTGAAACCATATACACAGTAAACTATGAGATCATTTTAAGGACTTCAGTGCCTTGAGTTAGGATTTTTTTATGCTATATTTAGAAGAGAATCATCATAGAATCATAGAACGGTTAGGGTTGGAAGGGACCTTCAAAGGCCACCCAGTCCAACCCCCCTGCCAGGAGCAGGGACATCTCCAACCAGATCAGGTTGTTCAGAGCCCCAAGCCTGGCCTGGAATGTTTCCAGGGATGGGGCATCCACCACCTCTCTAGGCAACCTGGGCCAGTGTTCTACAACTTGCATTGTAAAAATTTTTTCCTAATATCCAATCTGAATCTACCTCCCTCTATTTAAAAACAATTACTCCTCATCCTGTCACAACAGGCCCTACTGGACAGCCTCTCCCCATCTTTCCTGTGGGCCCCCTTGAGGTACTGGAAGATGGCTATAAGGTCTCCCCGAAGAGAGAGGGGAACAGGATTCAACCACCCCCTAAAAGCATTGCCACCACAAAGTGGTTAAATACCAGTGTCTGACGTTGTATTGAAGCCATTAATGTGCCAAACACATCGATCCTGTTCAGCTACCCACATGCAGTGTGCTGGCTCATGTACGATCTGACGCAGGGCATGAAGTTTTAGCCAAGAGATTTTTGGCTTGAAATGGGGATAGAGTGCTGCCCTCGCTGTCCATCAAGCAGCCCAGCACTGAGAGTGGCACCTGGCTTAATGATCAGTCTTTATGTCTCTGAAGAAAGCTGGATGCTTTTTCTAGATACAAGGAAATAAAATGCGTGTTAGAAGGGATATAATCTGTCTAGACTCCCTAGATCTAGGGGAGTTTGGCTCCAAAATTTAGTGTGTGTGTCCAAAACATAAAAGCATTCAGAGCTTCAGCCTGCAGCCCAAGGTGTGAAAGGAGAATTAAGACATTTATGTACCCCAAGGAAAAGCTTGCAGAAACCTGGTCTGGAAAATAATGTGCGAGATAAGTGTCTGATTTAACCCTGCGTTCGGCTTATTTCTCTTATTTGGCAGATGTATCTTCTGGAAACAGCTATAACGACGTGGTTTGGTTTGGATGTTGTGGGTAAAGGCTTTCTGTTCCTGTGTAACTCTAAGTGTGGGATGATTAAGGTGATTTTTAGGCAAAAAGAATATCAAGAAGGAAGTCTTCACCCAATGTTGTGCTAAATCTGGACATGGGCTATCTGTGTTCCTCTCCACTTGTCCAAGGTAGTAGGGTCAGGTCGTGCACGAAGTCCCTCGTTGCACCAAAAGAGAAGGAGATAGGCCAGGAATGGAGCATTCTGCCTTTATTAGGAATTTAAGACCTCTAAAAGCTCTCCTTGCATAGTTAATATGGTTTTAAATCATTTAATAAACAAAATCTATAGGCCTGTGCAGCAGCATCTGCATTGCTGTTTGCTAATAGTCTATAGTTATGTAGTCACCACAAGGGGACTGTCAGGAAGTAAGACCAGCCAGCCGTTTCTGATGTTAATTGCACATATCATACGGTTTTTGAGAGTTCTGACTTTAGATAAGCGGTTGTCAGTGACCCTCCCCTCTCTGCTTTCACTGTTTGTTGCTGGTATCGAGTGTTGTCGGTAATCCTCTCTAAAGGCAACTGGGGAAGAGGGAGCTGGCGGCTGTCTCTGCCTGTAGGTCCTCCCCAGTGAGTGTAGTTCCAGTGCCATCCATCACTCCTCAAGCGTGGCCAGCGCATGCACCGCGTTGCTGCGGGTGACTCTTAATAGTGAGTGTAGCTTAATGACCTGCCGTAGCCCTTGGTGTCTCTGGTGCCCAAAGCTATTAATCAGGAAAAGGGGGAAAGATGGATCGTATTATAGGGAATGATGCTGCTGTTTTTATCATCTTGTTGTGGCATAGTAAATAGAAGGCTTTGGGGAGTCTGTTTCTGGCAGCTTTTTGATATAAATTTATGACAGATGTAAAACTTCTTTGGGTCTCAAATCCAGTGTTTAGAAGGCTGGTGCCAGAGGTGCTCTGAAGAGGTGTGTGTTGACGTTGTTTTGCTTTTAACTGTGTCAAACCTAAAACTCAATTTATTGTGCATATAGCATATCTCCTGAAGAGCAGATGGTGCCTTGCAAGCTGACAGGGAGCAAGCTCTGTGTCTTGCTCTTCTGTCTGTCTCTTTCCCACATCCCTTTGGAAAATAGAAAAGAGAAAATGAGTACATGCATGTTAGAGTTCTTTAATAGCGGTAAGCCGATTTGCTGTCTGCACAGTCCACTTTAAGTGCGAGATGCTGGCAGCACCTGCTCTGGTTGGGGCTTTGTTGTTTCATGGTGCTGTGGAGTTTGGTGTGCTTGTGCTGTGACCTTCCCCAAGACTGATCTCCATAAGGGCTTTTTTTATCAGTGCCAAAACACTTCACAGAAGCACCTCTCTTGTTCTGCGCCCCTCATGAGGAAGGCTGCCTGGGCTGGGGAAGGCATTTCTAGATTGATAGGAAAGGAGTAAGTTGGGCTCCAGGTTGATCTCTGGAGCCTACTGGGGTAGTGACCTTCAAGAGATGATGTGAAAAAAGTTGCTCAAAGGGAGTAATTTCAAATGGGGAGGAAACAAGAGGTTGATTAGTGAAGATACTCTAGAGGCAGCAGAGGCCTCAAATAAAAGGAGAACTTAACGAGGTAGGCATACCCATTGTTCTGTGAATAAGGAAAAAAGATGAAGGAATCTTTTTGCAGATTTTAATCCAGCATAAATTCTCAAGTTTATTAATATATGATTGGTATCTGGCAAAAAAAAGGTGTATCGGGAAAGGAAAAAGATGGAATTATGTTTGTGTACGGTGATAGTGAATTACTAGCAATAAGTTCCATTAATTTTGTGAGTAATGGGAAAGAAGAGATGATTATTACTATTACCAGACAAAAGAGAAATCTTTGCAGCTTCAGTGAAAGCCTGTTGAAAAATAAATAAACACATAAACAGTGCCAGAGAATCATTAGCTGGTGGTGATAAATATAATAAGAGGCATTAGTGCGGAAATAGCAACAATAGCAATTTGTCCGCATTGAATTTTCTATGAGGCCTGTCGTAGTTCAGTGAAAGAGAAAACGATGGCGTAGTACCAGAGGACAATGCCCTTGCCTGGTACGTGCAGTATGACTCCAGCATCATTTTATAAGGTGTTAGTTGGGCTTCTAATTACAGGTTAGATGGAAATACTTCATGCTTTAAGTACGAAGGCAATGCTGTTAAAAATAAGCTTGGGAAATAGAAATGGTGAGGGGCTCTGCAGGAAAATAAAGGATAGTGAATCAGGGAAGAATAACGTTATCGTAACAAAAAGATGTAACACGCATGTATCCGTGTCCTGATTTTATCTGCCTGTGCTGTGCATGGATCTGGCAAAAAGGAGCAGGTGCACAAAACCAGGTGTTTGCTGCAGAGATTAAATAGGTGTGCACACAAAGAAGAGAATAGACTTGCAGGTAATTCATGTAAAACAAGTTTCTCCTTATGCAGACGAAAATAACACTTTAGCAAAAGAGCTCTTGTCTTGTCTAGTTGCCTTTATTGTGAAAAGATCTTAAAAAACTTCTCATTAGGAACCCAGTCAGGGAAAAGTGCTTTGCCTACTGTTGGGGCTGGATATAGTAAATAAAATATCTCATGTTTATATTATTATTTGATACAACATTGCATTTTATTAGCCGCATATTTTAGATCAGTTTTTTACTAAAATAATGATGCACTTTGTAACTCCAATGCCTTGCTAAGCAATGGTGGTAGGATCTCACTTGGAGTTTTCTTAGCTGGCGCATGGGACTTCAGGCTCTCATCTCATTGGAAATGTGTTTCTTGGCCCCAAATACAGAGCGGGTAAGACTTGCTTTTGGAAGGCAGAACGTGAGGGTAAATGTGAACTTGGGGAGGTCCTGAGTCTGCAGCCTCCAGTGGAGACTTGAAACTAATGGTGCTTTTCACAGGTACGAAATTGCTGCCAAGTGACGCCAAACTGGGGCTGGCAGCTACTTTAGGGTTAGTTTTAGCCCTGCTGATTTTTGCCAAGTGTCACCTTCGGGTTGTTCCTCAACTCTCCTGTCTGAGCCACCAATTTTAGGTGGAGCTATTGACCCTCTGAGTTTGGAGGCAACAGCAGGGACACAAATTCTTGCCTATGCAGCTCAGGTTCTTTTGTTATACAACATAAAGTTATTCAGTTAAATTACATAGCCTGCTTTAGTACCGCTAAATATGAATCTTGGAATTGCAGAAGCAACATAAAATGTCTGATTTTTATCCTTGGAAGCTTCGTGACTGTCTTCAAGTTCAATGTCAGATAATGTGTTTAATAACATTTGTTGATGGAAGATAACATTCTCTTCTGTCTTGCTTCATGCTTTGAAAAATGTCCTTTATTTCTTCGGTGTTCAGCTTTCTCCTATAAATCAAGTATACATGAGTGAGTTTTCTGATAGAGAGACAAAACAAGGTTATAGTCAGAATCACTCTAGTCTGCACTAGAAAGACAAGAGGTTATTTTTTTTGCCATTATCTTACATTAACAGGGATAACAAATGTAAGTTGAAGCATGAACTTACAGGGACAGTATATTGTAGACAGCACATTTTAGACTTTTTATTACAGTGATTTCAAGTCGCATATTTTTTTGAGACATTTGGAAGGAGCACATGCATTCAAGAACAAAAATTGCAAGCGAGTTGCTGGATATATTCATTAGACTTCAATTTTCTGCACAGTACCTGGGTAAAATTTTGTAAATCAAGAATGCTTATAGTGTAAGACTATAAGTCATGATCCCGTTGAAGCATTTTGATTACAGAGAGAAGAACAAGTCCATCCGTATAAGATGTGACTTGATCTTCTGGACTTATTGAAGCTGGTGGAAGCAGAAGAGAGGAGGAAGTAGAAATTTTGTTTCTCAGACCATTAGGTTTAGATTTTAGCGATGTAAGGTTTCAAGTGTGGTTTTCTTTTTTTAAATTCTAATCTGGAAATGAATCTGATGTTGAAAGTCTTTTCTAAGAAAGTGAGTTTTAAAGCACCGACTGCGAAAGATAAACTTTCGTATAAGTGAAACACTTTCTTTTAAGTTTTAACTCTGTTAACAAATGGTATGATACTACACTTCAAAACTTAAACAGAGCACATGGAGGGCATTTTGTGACTTGAAATCATAGGTCCTACTAAAAAGGCTGTGATTTAAAAACTGTTTCTGTTGTCCTTTTGGGTAAGGAGCAGCCCTGCCTTGACACTCCCAGGGAGTACCAGCAGGGATGTTTCTGGTTGACTTTTGCCCTGTGCGACTTCTGCCTTGTCGCATATGCAAGTGCTGAGGCTGTTACAGTTGTCGAAAGGGACACTTCTGAGCTGATGCTCGCTTCTCCAGACTGGAGAATGCTGTTACTCAGGGCTTTTGCTGTCACGTCAGGGAGTACTTGGGTTTTCAGTCTATGCATGTACTGAAACACAAGTTTCTCTGCTTCTTAGTCTCAAGCAAAACTGGGTAGATGTGCTGATGCTGTTAATCACCCCTCTGAATTGCAGTGTCAAACCCCTCCTTCAGTACTTCTGGAGACTGGATAAAGGTGTAAAAGTCCTTGTCCTGTGCCTCTTTAGTAGCTGCTGCTTTTGAAGAGAAGTTTAAATGGATCATTTCCTCTCAACCTTATTTGTATTGTGTCCTGGGAATTTCTTGAAGGGGTGACAGGCAATACTGAGGGACTGCTGCTTCCCAGTGCTGCTATGACTGGGTATGAAGACGACTGTAGAAATCCATAGTGGCAAAACTAGATGCTAGCTTTTGTCTCCTTTCCAGGATCAGCTGCACCCTTGTCCCCCTGTGAAAAAAGTTTGCTCTGCTGCTTCTTCAGGGTCTCTCCAGTGTCAGATTTCAAGGCTTGCTCAAGAAGCCTAACCCTGTACTACCCTGTTCTTCCTTTTTAAAAAGTTTCCGTTCTTACCTGACTTAGATTTCTTTTGTCCCAGTTGAAGTGGGTTATCTCTGTCCCTATCCACAAGGACACAGAGCAGATTATTCCTTGCCTTTGTGCAACAGCCTTTTTTGTAGTCTGTCCTTTTGTTCCTCTTTCATCTCCTTTTCTTGGGGCTAAGCAATGCCAAATTATTCAGTTTCTCGTCCCATGTGATCTTTTAAACACCTCCAAAGGGAAAAAGTACATTTCGGTTAGAAATATTTTGAATAATATTTCATGTATGGCTTATAAAAAAAGTCCTATATAAACTTAGCTCTACATAGTAGCATTTCATCAATTATACTGGCAGTGAAGGTTTATCTACAGCATTTTTGTATGTTTTTATTTAGCATTAAATTGGAATGGGCTTTGAAGCTTCATAGGCAGGTTAACTTTGAAAATCTGTTACAGAAACTGACAACTCGGGTGGTGCTATTAGGTCCACTTATCCACCAGGTAACCCAAAGAACTGGGACAATCATCAGCCACTTCTGCAGTGCATCCTTTATCCTGCATTTCAAATTGCTTTTAAAAAAGCTAACTTATTATAACAACCCCAGAAGTTCTTAAGTGTTACAGGGGTAATGATCTTCCTAAAAGTATTTTTCCCTTGTTGTGCTGCAGGAGTGGGAACTTGCCATGAAGTTTAGAGCAGTTTGGATTAAGGGTTTGGAAGGAGGGGAGAAAGCTTGAATTGCTCTTAGAGAAACAACCCAAATACATACAGGGAAAGTGTTTAAGATGATGATCTTATAGATTTTAGTCCCCAGTGCCTGTAGTCATCTATCCCAGTGTAATGAGGGGCTCCCACCCCTCCTGCCATCTGTGACAGGGGCTGCATGTATGGCTCTCTCCCAGTGCTGCTCCTCTAAGTAACCCATAATTAGGCACATACTGGTTTGGGGGTTTTTATAATGAAATATTTCACTCTGCCTTCCTCAACAGAATTATCTCTTGCAGTTTCATTATGTGACTTTATCCAAATGCCTTGCAATAAATGGAAGCCCCAAAATTTTTTTCTCTACCTCATTTTTCAAAACCTTTATTATCAGTGTCTTCATTCGCAGTCTACTCCAGTGCTGCTTATAAATGCATTTAGAAAGGTTAACGTTCAAAAATGAGACTTCCTTCATTTATAACGATGACTGGGATATTGTGTAGTAATAATGTCTCCTGCTGCAATAAAACATTCTTTAGAATGTTTTGAAAGCCTTTGTAATTCAAGGTTAAAGATACTAAGATAAGTCAAACCAGACTTAGTATTTTTTAATAGTATTCAGAAGAGGTCCTTGCAGTCTGGGAAAGTGGTTGTTTTGAAGCAGTGTGTTTTTGTTTTGGTTTTCCCATGAGGAACTAATGAGAAAACACAAGAGTTTCTAGAGATTTCTGTAGTAATTTTTGATTGGCAGAAGCAATATCTACTCATTAGGATGAGATTATGAACATGTACTGTAGTCTGGTCCAAATTCATGATCACATTATCCCAGTTAGAGGAAATACTGTCCCATTATACTCCCATGCATCGTAGGAATAACAGAAATTGAGATTTATGTTTTCATTTGATCATTAAGCCAGGGCAGCCTTTTGAAAGTTTTTTGGTGGGATTTCCGGGGGAAAAGAGAGCAAGCCTGGTCCATCTGAGACTCTTAACCAGAAAGACAAAGGAAATTCTTCTGGGCTGTGCAAAATTTCCCCTTCTGCCTTGATTGAGTTGTCCAAGGGAAGGTGCAGATGTTGGCATGGTGTTGTTGGGCCATGTATATGTATTCCCTATACGACTGTGAAACCGTCTGCAGAACTGAAGGCGCTGTTATTTAAGGACTGTCAATTCAATATAGCATCTTAAGCAAAAGGAAGTTAATGTGAGCAGGGATCCAAACTGCCCCGGTGCAACGGTCTCTGCACGATGCTCCCTGAAGTTGAGCCTGGATATTTAATGTGTCTACAGTGTTCATCAAGATGAGTGTGTGTTTTTTAAGAAATAGTTAGTACTTGGTTGCAATCAGCTAAGTCTGAGTTGTGCCGAGTAGCTAGCAGCAGGAGTAGGGTCAGACTAGCCAGCCAGCTGGAAGCAGGTGTTAATATGTGATTTATTAAACTGAATTAAGTTTCTGTGCTAGTTTTTTCAGCTATTTGTTAAAACATGAGTTCTGTTCTGACAGCAGTTTTACTTCTGTATCTGTGATAATGTTTCTGTAATATATATAGTGAAGCAGTCAGGAATTTCAGTATATTAATCCATTTTTTGTGTCTTTAGCAAGGGTAAATGAAGGAAAATCTTGTATAAGGCAGCACCTATCTGAAGATTGTTAGCAAGAAGTCTGGGTACCACTGCAAATATTAAGATATGATATGAAAGGTTAGAGTACAACCTTTGGGGCAAAGTATAGGTATAAAAGAAATAGAAGTAGTCAATGGAGTTTGCTCTAAATCCACTGAAATCTAAAATAAAGATTTACTGGCTTAGGTCAAATACTTGAGCTAGGTCCCAGAATTTCTTCCTTGACAAGTTTACAGCAGATGAAAAATAGGGGGTTTTTCAATGTAGTGCAAAAATTGGTCCAAAATAGTCTTCTGTTGTCTTCAACTGCACTTAAAGAAACCTTACTCTACTGTATGTTTCTGTACATTGTGAAAAGACCAACAATAGGCTTTCTCTGGCCCTCTCTATGCTGTCCCTGCTTTTGTTACCTCTGGCTTTCTTGCATGTCATCTGCATGCTAGTGATATACCCTTGGCCAGGGTTCATGGTTTTAAGGGGCTACAGCAGATGCTTTGAAATCTTCTGTGTTTCCTAGAGCTCAGAATTCCTTACACTCATGGCTCTGTCTACTGAGATGGGAAATATTTCTGTATGGTATCTGACCACAGCCTTCAAGGGCTAATTTATAACAACAACAAAATAATAACTGGATAACAAATGATTGTAAAAACAAAACAAACAAAAACCAAAACCACCACCCCTCTTCTCTTGAAACCAAACAAAAAAACCCACAAGACTTGTGCACAACTCCTGAAAAGTATAAGAAGTTATAATGGAAAAAATATAAACAATTTAAAACCTGTTTTTCCTAATAGCCTACAAGTTCTGGTCCTATTTGAGTGCTGCTGTGGCTTCTCTGTCTGTAAGCTCTCAAGGCTCTTGTGGGAGATAAATAAAATTTCTTTTTAATAATGCCTCAGTATGGTTCTGTTTAAGAAATAATTACGTAAAATATTCTTACTGTAATAAATGTTATTCCACAAATCAAGTGGGGATGGAGGTGGAGGGGGAAGGAGGCACTGTAGTGAGCTTGTTGCTTTTCTTGCTTTAATTTTTTTTATAGCACTATGATTTAGAGCTATGATCAAGTGTACAGTGAGCGAGTGGAGAAAGGCGAGAGGAAAGACCATCACTTCTCAGCTCTGTGGTGTGTAACTAGAAAAAAAGCATGACACTGGTACTCACAAAAAAATGCAACATCACCTGATGGTAGGATATGATCATGGCTGTTTCGGGGCGGGGGGGGCAGGGCAGGGAAAGCAGCAATATTCCTGATGTGGAGGGATATTCCCACAGACAGGTCTGTGAGAGTATGCATATTCTGAATAAATACCTGAGGGTATAAATACTTGCTGTCTTATAGCAGTGTGGTTACCCTTGTGACCCTTACTGTTGTCCTTGAGGAAGGCATGGCATTGTCCTCTGGTTTGTGAAGCTTCCCAGCAGGTAACTGAGATCAGCTCCCAACCCTGTATGTCCAAGGTAAAGTGGCCTGGGCATGTGCCCAAGTATTACATGGCAGAGACCCACACTCCTCATGTCTGCAGTGGCTGGAAATTTTAACCTGCCATTATATTCTTAAGTGAAAGTATTTTACTTTTTAATTGTGGGTTTTAATGATGGTGTCCAAGTTGTGATGAAATTGCAGGTGGTAGTTTGACCCATGGGACGTGAAACTCTGCACATAGTACTTTTTAAGAAGGTAAGAAAAAACAACTACCAAATAGCAAACAGTCTTCTGAAAAAAAAAAAACAAACCTAGTACTTGCCATTTTTGAATGGTGCTTATATTTATTTTGCATTTCTGCTTTGCCTCATGGCAGCTAACCGTTGCTTGGAAGTATTAATTTTCTTCAAGTGTTGTATACGGTGTCAAACAGTAAAACACAGGTTCTGGCTGGCACTTGAAGTGTTGTGGGAACAGTGTTACTTGTATGTTGTCAGTCATTGATCTCGCTATGCGAAACGGTCTGTTGTCGCAAACAAGAAGTGCATGCTTTGCTGCAAGCGGAGCTGTGGAACAGAGCTCTGTGCTACTCTAAGGCATGTGAGCCCTGTCATTGATGCCTGGAGGTGAGTAGCCAGATTGCTAGTGGAGGCTGGGCAGGTGCCTGGATATAGCTGTGAAGAGTGTGGAACTTCAGTTTTCTTCCCCAGCTGCGGTCTTGAAAAATCTGATTTTTATACTGTATGATCAGAAGACTGATTTTAGTACTTAGGAAAGATAAATAATAGGGACAAGGCCCTTCTGTTTTCAGAAATATCTGTCTTTGGAAGCTTTTCAACACACTGTGTTATTAATGCATTATCGAGTCTCTACGCTTTTCCATCCTCCTTTTTAGCCCTCTTTTCTATGTAGGGGTTGGGTAGGTGCCTGTTTGCATGCAGCCAGCCGAGTGATGTTGCCTGACTGTCCTGAGGTGGACACCATGATGCCAAATGTGTGTTAGGCCTTGGAGGTTGTGGAGAAGCTGTAACGAGGACAGCAGCCCTGGCTCTCCCTGTGTGCCAACCTGGGGCTCTATCGGATGAAGCAGAATCTGCCCACTGATGGCACTGCCAACCCACGCGCACTTTACTGGCACATTTCCTCTCGGTACAGTCTTACCTTCCTGCACTTTGTCCATTCCCATCTCCTTGATCTGATTTGCATTGTCTTGTGTATTTAATAAGTTTAGAAATTGTGTCACTCTACAGACTTTCCAGGCATACCAGGGCACCCTCGCTGTCTGCTGCTTCTCTTGTTCTCGTTCCCCCTCTTCAGGTATTAATAGAAGTATTCATTATAGAAACCTATTACTTCTGTTTGAAAACATGAATTGCTGTTACTTACCTCTACCTTTCTTTAAGCCACCTCTATTGTGTCTTTAAAGCCCTTCCACTGTTTTGTCCCAGTGCCAAGAACAAATCCCCAAAGCAGCCATTTAAAGGGTGCAGCACAGTCTCTCCATCTCACTATGGCTGTTGCTCCACTCCGAGGGCTTTAAAAGCTTTTAGCTGAGGTTGGGCTTGTGATGAGGCTTGGCAGTTGGCTGTCATCTGGCAGTGATTAAAAGCAAAGCTTTTGTCACAGTCAGCTAAAAGGCCTTTACCTCTTCCTAATGCTTGGACCTTGAAAAGACACCACCCCCCCGCAAACTTCAACACTGCAATCAAGTCAGCAAGAAAAAAAAAAAAATGAAGTCAGGAGGAGTATCTTATTCCTTGTTATGAAGAACCTGCCTCTCGCTCTTCTGCTGCTGCCCTACTGGCTCCTCTGTTTCTTTAGCCAAATCTTTAATTTATTTCTAAGGAAGGTGTAAAAAAATGATGATTTAAAAAAGAATAGTCTGATCTTGTGCAATAAAAATGCAACAGCCTAAATGCTTTGAAGAGGTTTATTGTGATGGACTTCCTCAGGTATTAATTGGGGTACACAGGTGTGTCACTTCAGGTAGCAATGTGTTATGTGAAATGGGAAAGGAGGAGTTGAGTGCAATTACCAGTTTTAATTGCTGTGAAATTGAGAAAAAGCTTTCCATGACTCGAGTTACACTCCAAATCTTATCCACTTGTTCTCCAAGCAGGGCAGATCGGGATGGACTACTCCTGTTCCTGAGAGATGGTTCAGGCTGTACCAGACCATGCTCTTTCCTCTGGCGCGCAGGGATGCGCTGGACAAATGCTGTGGTAAGGAGAGGAGCGAGAGCGTTGCCTCCTGCCAGCTGTGGAGGAAGCTGGTGCCCAGCATGAATGACTAGTCAACAGCCAGTTTAAGAATGCAAAAAAAGACTTCAAAAATAATTCATTTAGCATAACAGCCTTTTTTCCTTTATTCTCAAAAAAAAGTCTAGCATATGAAATTAATGAGTGTTTATAGCAGGCTGCAGAAATTTGAGTAGCGCATCCACTTGGGCTCAAAAAAGCCTAAGGAAATCAGCAGCCATCATCTAGGGGTAGGTAGTATCCACATTCTAATTTTCTGGGCTCACTTGAGTTAAGACTCTTGATCTTGAAGTGAGTACTTAACTCTATTTCTAAAAAATGTTCCATTAATTCAACACTTTACCCACAGGAGTAAAGTTGAGCACATCTGTAGGCTTCAGGCACTTGGGGGCCTTGTTTGAACTGTTAATCTGTCCAGAAGTGGTATAAATGATAATGTGAGCTGCATGTTCAGCCACTGTGAGTAGGGAATTGTCCTGAGTAGCCCTTTCATCGGGGTTTGGGATGATTCTGGTATTTGGCCTTTGCCTGTGTGACTTTACCTGGGATCAGGAGCGTCTTAAAAGTTTTCTATCTACTGCATGCTTTTTCTGTGTCATGGATTTTTAAATTTTTAAAATTTTTCTTTGAAACAAAAACTTTCCTTCAAGTTTTGGCTGGAAAAAGGTTTAAAGTTTCTGTCATCTCTAGGGCAGTGTAAACTTTTGAAAGCTGTGCTCAGCAAGAGTGAGAGGGTCAGCTCAGTAAATCCTAATTGACTGAAAGGATGCCCAGGTTAATGCAGTGACCTAAATTGTTCTTCAGGCACCATCAACAGCAGAGGGCAAACGTTGAAGCTGTAGAAAAGTACTTTAGTACCTTTGTCCCCTTCTACTTGTTCTTACCTACAGAAGCAAGAAAATAAGCACAGGAAAAGAATAACGGTAGCAGATGCCAAGTTTCCCTTCAAGCTTCAGCTTCCTGCAAATGAGGAATTATTGTGGTAACACCACAAAAGGGATCGCTTACTTCACCCTCAAAAGAAATTAGATGGCTCATAAGCTTAAAAAGTTTGCAAAATGTTTTTCTAGATAATAAAAGTGGTAGGGGTTAAGTGTCTTGAAATACTACTGCTGATTTTTTTCTTTATTTTTTATTTTAAAGCTACTCCTTTTAAAATTTTCTTTCAGAAGTATTTTGTGCTGTTGCAAGTCTTCGGTTATTACTGTCCTCCTCTTGCAAATGAAATTAAGAGGGTCAGTCCATATGGAGGAAGGCTTTGGAGGGATTGGGCCCTAAGTCTGTACCGCTTTAAATAGGATCTGAGATCCGTATGGGATTTTGATATACTCAGAAGAAACAAATTCAGTCTGTTCCAATTGGGCTCATGCACAGAGACTAAAATAAATTCTACTCTTCTGCTGAACAATATGCTAGCTTTCTTGCTGATAAAAATGGATATTCCCTTACAACACCAATAATGAAGTTCAGTGCAAAACAAATGAATGCTCTGAATCTATTACGGGCAAGACGCTGGCAGCTTAATGCAATAAGAAATCATGAGGCCGGGTTTACAGATGCATTATTAATTCATACTGGTAGACTGTTTTAACACAAATAAGGTAAAGAAAAAATAACTTAATTTTTCCCCTCTTTCCTCCTCCTTTTCTTACATGAAAGATCTCTTCCTCCCCAGCCTTGTGTAGTGGTGTAATGCATAAGCAATTTAATTTTTATTGTGCTTTCTAATTAGCATAGTGGGATACCTCAGCAAGTGAGACTGGCTTTGTCCCCCTGCTCAGCAGCTTGCGAGAGGCAGCACAGCAAGCCCAGCATCTCCAGCTGCTCCTGTTTTAAGTTCAGCAACCCAAGAAGTAATCTGTCAGTCTCGGTGGCAGCTACTAACAATGCTCAGGCTTTTCATAAAATCTGCCTTTAATTCCCGGAGACAGGGGAGTCTGCCAGTCTGTGGTGGCTCAGAGCATGGAAGGAGAGGAACTAAACTTCAGCAGTTGGGTTAAATTTTTTTTTTCATCTGCATGCCCCTATAAGTTTTATGCAGTGGTATCTGGTATCAGTGCCTAAAACCAGCTTTTTTTTCTTTTTTAAAAAAAAACCCTCTGCATGTTACTAACTTTGACTTTTTTGTTTGCTATCTCTGTCATCTTTGCTGAAACTATTCCTCTTTTCTTGTAGTCTCAGCGATATCAGAAATGTGCCTGTGTCTCTTCATATCTAGTTCATCTTCCTCCTTCGGTCCCCTGATATATTGCAGTAAAGAAATAACAGTATAGTTCTCTATATGCTGTAAATCCTTTTTTCTTCCCACCTCTGTTTTCCTTTTTCAGCTATAGACTGTTGCTTTTACTGGAGCCCTTTAACTCATTTTCAGAGTATATGTGTTCAGTTCTGAGACAAGATTGCTGTTGTATTTCCACATTGTTACTGTTTACAGTTTTTCTCTTTTTTTATTTCTTTAGCTTTTCATTCTCCCAAATCTGTAAGTTGAAGAGAAACAAGGTCACTGGAATACACTGGTGAATTTTTAGTTTATGTATCAATGCAGAACGTGAATGCGGGCAGGTTTAGACACCCGAGGCTCATTGTCAGAGTCTGCAGCATATACTCAGCCAGGATGTTAGCTGTATATATATGTGTTTTTTTATTTCTACTGTCACTGTACATTTGGGCTACCCTTTATTTCTGTGTTAAGATGTGAGTGCCTTGGACAGCTCTCTTCCTGGAAGTGAGTTAAATCAAACTTCAAGGAAGAAGTCAGCATTTTCCAGTTTTTCAGTTTGCACCAGGCGCTATTGGACAATAAATCTCTTTGAACAGAGCTGGGAGGCTTCTAGCAGCATGGAGGATTTATAATCCGTGTCTGACGTGAGGCAAGAGAGGTTACTGGGAGTTCCTGTTCTCCCTCTGGGGTTGGTGAAAGCTGCCAATTACCCCAGGGCACCTTGGGACATTTGTCCATCACTTTAGATCAAATTCTGCATTTTTTTTCTTGTCCAATTTCCCCACCATCTGATGAGACACATGTGAAACTGGAGCCCCCAGATACACTCACCAGTTTCACTGCTTTGTCCCCAGCACAGTTCGTGCAGGAATAACAATGTGGTCTCCCCAGGCTGCCATGTCTCTTGGCTTGGGGCGGATCCTCTGGCAAAATGCTGGCCAGCCTTACTGTTTTTGTCTTCTAACTCAATATTCATTATTAGAGTTAAATTTTTTATTTTCTAAGCAATGTAGGTCAAGAATAAGACTCATCTACATAAAAACACTTTCAAGTGTGCTTTGCAAAAACACTTCAGTGACCTTTTCCCAGCTGTATTGTGGCTTAATGGTGAAGATCTAAAAGTAAATGCTAATGAGGATGCAGCTCCATACAGGACTCCTCAACCATTTTGGATTCCTCTGTGGCAAATTACATACTGAACAGGTTTATTTTGTTTTCTAGATCTAAAAAAAAATTCTATATTTGGAAAAGGTCAGCTCTGTTTTGAAACTTGGGTTGGCATTTCACACATAGTATCTTTATGAAAAGATCAGTCATAACTTCAAAAGAAAATCATCTGATCTCCAGTAGATGATGAATCAGGGTGCTCAGTGTAGGGGTTACTTTAATGGAGTCTGGAAGGTGAAAGCACCATTTCTCCTTGGTTAACTTGGAATAAAAATGAAATATTGAGTCTAATCCTGACAAAGTTGTGTCTGGGCTCTCAAGGGTATAAATATGTGAGAAGTCCTTAATGCAGCTCAAAAGCTGCATGAATTAAGCTCATGATTTCCCTTTTGTTCTTGGGAAAGCTACTGAGGAGCTGCTCTGATGGATGTTGGGGAAGATCTCTAAACATCTGAGATGTATAAGGAATTTAGGTAAGAAACACTTGGAAAATCCTTAAGACAAGGGGGATGTCTATCTTCAGAGGGAATTTTATGCTGTCGTCACAACTTACCCCAGGGAGGAGGATGGTGAGTTTGTTTGTCCTCTGGCTTATTTTGGAAAGCAATTTTTTTGCAGCTGAGGAAGGAAATAGTCATAGAACGGTTTGGGTGGGAAGGGACCTTCAAAGCCCATCCAGTCCAACCCTCCTGCAAGGAGCAGGGACATCTCCAACCAGGTCAGGTTGCTCAGGGCCCCATCCAAGAAATTTTTCATTATCTCTGTGTCAGTGCTAGGAACTCAGAAAAATAGGCAGGAGGGCCTAGAATAGCTTGTTTGTGAGCATAGCTGTGACTACACTGTGGTGCTGAAACCCAATGGCAAAATTTGCATGGTTAGAATATTAAAACCCCTGGGTCTGACCTATTTTGTAGGGTTTGAATAAGAGAGGAATGTAAGTGCCGCTGTCAGGAAAGGCATTGCCACTGCTGAGGCTGTGATCAAATAAATTATTGGCTTGAATAACTACAGAGGGGCAGCACCCTTTCAGTAGTGAGTTTGAGACTGCCTTTTTCTGTCCTCTTGTGGCAGGATGTCCGAAGAAGCCAGGGGACTCCTCCTTGAGAAGATGCTGAGCTGCTCTGGGAGACTGATCCCTGGGTGGGAGGGCAGGGGCTGCAGTGGTGGTGGTTGTCTTTGTGCAAGACAGGAGCCGCTTTTATTTTCCAGTGTTTTGAGCTGCAGAATTTTCTCCTATGCCTTACAAAGGCAAAACCTACATTAGATCTTGTTCTGGCAGGCTAAAAAGAGAAACATGGAATTGATAATTGAGGCTAGATTAGATACAATGATCATAACTTGATTGTTTGCGTGATGAGCATAGAATAAAATCCAGCCAGTTGCATTTTTAGTGCTTTAGAAGGCCTGTTCTAAAAGCTGCAAAGATGATTCACTGAGCAGGTAGGAAGCTGTCTAAATGGAAACAACAAATGACGCTTTGGAACTGCCAGGAGTATCTCACTGTATACCCTGAAGCCTCACAGTCAAGAGGAAAAGGATCTACTCATAAAATAAATTGCTATATTTGCATCTAATAGAAAGCACACTGTGACAATAAAATCACCAAATATGCAAAACAACAAGGGAAAATGGATAGAGGTGTTTATTAGATACTAGGGGCAGAAGCAGGTCAAAAAAGAAACAGGATGCAAGAAGTAACCCTTGTTATCAACACTGAATATAATGAAGACTTTAAGTTCAAGTTTAGAGAAAACTACTGCCAACAAAACTAATTGTTGTATTATTAGATAGCAGTGATAGGTTTTGGCACTATATGCAGAAATATGTGCTTAATTAATACTTCTGAACTGGAGCTGGGAATCAGCCGGGTGATGGGGTCATGTCAAGTGAGTGGTGATGAACTCCTTTCCGGTCTGGCGCTGTGATATTATGGATAATGGATGAGTTACTGTGAGCTGACCTTGAGCCACTCTGGAGATTTTTGGCGTTTGCCAAAACTAACTATCTAATACTAGACACAGTAAAAGGCATCTAACTGGTGGAACTGCAGAGGCTGTGATTAAATACAATCATCATCCACCTGGAGGTTTGGAGTGGTTTTCCTGGCAGGGTTTCACACAGTTTGTGCCTTATCTCCATGCTCTTTTGTTGTTAAATCAATGGTTTGAGGAGAGAAAAAAAAAACCACCTGGTGGGATTACTAGCAATGAAAATTTTCAGATGCCACAAATAATTTATAATCTGGGGAGAAGTTGGAGTGATAAATAATGAGAAGATGAGATGATTGGTTCAGGGTAATCTGGGTTATTTGGTAAATTGAGTACAATAAGCCTTTTAATAGGACTAACTGTGAAATGAGGACGAGAGGAGCTGATGAGATCCATTGCTCTGTGCACAGTATGTGGGATGGGCATGGGAAGGCTTTGCCCTGCCGAGAATTTGTGCAGAAAAAGCCCAGTGCAGTGGTTGTGAGCCTGCCCAGTGCCCTGGTGATTTAGGGGGGAGCTGGGAACTGGAGAGAGCTCTGAGCGGAGTCAGGAGGGTTGCCTGGAGAACTGGCCAGGATTGCCTGCAAAAACTCAAGCAGTTCAATCTTGGTTTAATAAAGAAGGACTTGAAGGGTGACTTGATGGCAGTCCATAACTGTCTCTAAGGGAGCAGGTATCTGACAGTTCAGCAGACAAGACCTGGCTTTTTTCCTACTGGATGAATAGTTAGAGTTTGGGACAGCTCGTTCTTCTCTGTAGAGGATTTTCTCATACTGGTTATTTCAGAAACTAATAACCCTGTTTTTCTACAAGATTATTCTAATGTGAACAGGATTTAACTCTGGGAAATCCACTGTGCAGCATGTCAGATGGGAATATCATGCTGTTTCCTTTCAGCTTTGTAACCTGAAGATATTTATTAGACTGGGAAGCTCATCTGGAGAGCCATCTCAGCCAAGAAGTGTGTTTTAAGTTTGATAGGAGCTCAAAAATTTGCCTTGGGGGAGGTGTCTATGGATGGTAGGGTGTGTTCATTCATTTGGCTCATCAGTGCATTCTCCAGCACAAAAATCTGGAGATGGATGCTGTTCTGCAGACTCTTCTGTGTGAGCCGAGGGGATTTCCAGCTGTACAGACTTTAAGGGGGCTCTAGCAATGAAACAGTTAATGGTAAAGAACACTTTAACTCCCTTTCTTTTTTTAGGCAGCATATCTTTCTGTTAAAATTAGTTAGGTTTTATAAATTCTTGTAAAACTTACCTGCACATTTCTGTGCAAGCTCCTTTATTTTGTTGTGCTCAGGACAGGGAGAAAAGGAATTGCTCTTGGCATCACCGCATTTGTGAAAAATGCAGCCGTCCAGACTTTCTCTGTTTGCTTCTGTAAGGTCTTATCTGCAAGTCTGAACGTGCTACTATAAATTAGAAACTCTATCCCCCAGAAAAGCAGATCTGCCTCGTGACATCGAGTTTAGTGAAGTCCTCTTTCCGTCCCCTAGCTTTCATCTCATGGATTCAGACAAACTGCTGAGTGCATCATAAATTCTCAAGGCAACTCTCAAAAATGCTTCAAAAACATTGTTGTTTGCAGAAAATGTCTGTAAATTTTAAGCACTGAGCAAGAAATAATGCAGTTGTGCTGTCAAGGGCAGTGAAGTGGTGCAGGATAGGTTGAGATCTGATTTTAAGTCTTCCAATTTTTTTTCAATTTTTTTTTTTCTGTATTTGTTCTTTCCTATTCTTGCTCCCCCATGCCCTTCCTTCCTGTGGTGCCTCCCAGTTGTCTCCTAACTGTGTCTCACTCTGCCTCTTCATGAAGAATTGTGCAAATTAAAGATGTAGAAGGACACTGGAGTATACTTAGGCCAACGAGCCTCTAAGAAAAATGAGAATATATTGTCTGTTCTTGCAGCATTTGAAACAATTGGGACAGAAAATGTAAATGTTGGGACTTCAACTTTTTCTCGGGAGACTTTCCCAGTGCCTGATAGATGGTATAATCACAGAGCTTTCCCTGGAGTCCCAAACGTTTCCTGTGTTGTCTTCATGTGATGGGCCCTCAAATGATATTAGCGCAGCGAGAAGCAGTAAAGTCTTTCAAGCCTTAGTGGATGCCACAGTCTTGGCTGCGTGATTGTTGCAGAGCAGCATCGGACTGAAGTGAGCTCTCAGAAATGCTTCCTACAACAGGCTTTTCTCTGTTGCTTATGTTGCAACTCATTGTATGCTGTTGTGATCCTGGAAATAGCCTTGGTGTGGCTGTACCAGGCAGTGTGACAGTCTGTCATCCCTCTCCTGTGTTCTTCAACGCATGTGCAGACGCAGCCTGAATTTGGTTCGCTTCTTTTCATCCCTGAAGTAGGCAGCGCTGCAAAGTCACAATGAATTATTGTCTGCTCTGTACTGACACAATCTTGATTCTGGCAAAATTCATATTGATTTCAGAGAAACAGCATTTCTGCAGCTTTCCAGTGATGGCTTTATTGTATTCCATTTCAGGTGATGTTTCTATGGCTAGGTCTTTTTCCCTTCCTTGACTAACCTTGCAGTGCCTGCTAACTTTGCATCAAGTTCTGTTAGTTTACTACTTGTTTTGGGTGACTAATTGGGATTGTAAAAAAAAAAAAAAAAAATTAGCTTTAACATTTCCCTCTTCCTGCGCTTTTCATGTATTGTAATGCTTTATTTGTAGTTTGCCATGTCGCTTATAGACTATAATGCCTGTGTTTCAGTTCCATCAACCTGAATTAATTTTCAAGCATGACTTCTTGAGACTACCCAGTGCAGCTAAATGAGATAGTTACTTCTTTCCCCTCAGCCTTTGGTTTCATAACTCTATTAAATGAAATGTTATCTAGCAGGATTAATTCTTTGAGTCTATGTTGCTTCTTGTTGATTGTATTACCTTTCAGATGTTTACAAGTGCGTTTGCTTCTTTTTTTCTTCTATTTAAACATGCTTACATTTTTCAGGTACTTAGTTACACTGTTTGTTTGGGTTTTTTGTGTGTTTGGTTTTTTTAGCAAAATATTACAGAATGTGCTTTTGTTACTTCAACTGGTCTGTGTCAGATGAGTATTCAAAGAAGAAATGCGAACTGTGACCATGCTGTCCCTGTTGTAATCGAATGCTTTTTAGGGTAAATGGGGGGCTGCTTGGTGAGGGTTCCCCTAAAAAAAACTCTGGAAAAGCCAGCAGCTGTTCCTAGCCAGGGGAAGAAGAAAGAGGAGAGGGTCTCAGAGTTGCCCCGTTCCCGGTTTCACTGCCTGTGTCGTTGTATCCCTATGGTGTTTCTGGGAGGGCTGCACATTTAATACCCCCGTAATGCTTTGTACAGCGTTTCTGGAAAGCTTCATGACTTCCACTTCAGCATCTTGAAAAGGAGGTGGAGAAGGTAAGGCCATTGTAACAGAAGCAAGAAGGTTAAGAAGATAACTCCTCAGCTGTAAGCTTAATGTACTTCGGTTTTATCATTTGGTGTCTTTCCTTTATTATTCTACTTCTAGGAAAACAGCATGTTTTGTCTTAAACTCATGCTGATGCCACGTAAACTGACATATTCTTCTGGGGGGGTGGCTACCATGGCGTTTACTAATTAATTTCCAAAATTATAATTGCAATGTGCAAAAACAATTAAATCACTAGCTAAAATAACTTGTAGCGCTTGGATGCTGCTATTTCCTCCTAGCAAAAGCAGGAGTTCACACAGTGTGCAGGTGAAAACCTGTAATGTACTATGTAGGAATAAACGTGTTCTGGGCTACGTGAAGAAGCTCAAGGCTGAACGGTTTAGTTCTGATACATACAGAATAAACAAGAAGGTTAAAATATGAAGCAAAACATGCCACGTGAGTCCTCTGTCATGGGCATGGCTTGGTTTAATACCGTGTGTATTGAATGAGTACCTCCTTCCAAAGGCCTGGCATTTTGTACTGAGAATGCTGTATTGGATGGCAGGTCTGGATGGTGAAGGGGTGGAGGGCGTCAACCGCAGACTGGCATTTATGGAGGTGAAAGGGCCGTGATCTACTAACGAGAGTCCTCTGGAAGCCTGTGTGAAGGTGCATGGGGATATTGTGTGGTGTCTGGCTGCTCTCGCTGGCCTCTCTCTTTGTGCTTTTTTGATATATTATTCTTTACCATCATAGAAGCTATTAGACTCCACTTGAAACTGGAATTAAATTGACAAAGTGAGCGTGACCTGCCTTCATTGACTTCTCTAGGGAAAAAATTGTATTTAAGTGAAAATTAGCTACAGCGTGTAACTGTTCTGAAGTGGGCTACCTTGAGCGAAGGCGTACGTCTCTGAATCTGTTGAGGGCAGAGACTGGTAGATCAGCAGTAAATCTTCAGTTCAGCTGGGCAGCACGTGTATGTTAAACTTGTTAAATAAGGCACAAGTTTTCAAAACGAATAAATGAATACAAAAATCAAACCCCCAGAAATCTGAACCCGATGAGATCTTTCAGAAACCAACAGGTAATTGTGAACAAATAATAAAAATAGCACACATATACTGAGACCCAATATAAATTCAAATGCCTCTTAGATTTAATAAAAACACCGTAAAATTTCTTCTCGCTGTGGCATCCCTAATTTGTTGTTTTCAGATTCCTAACTGGAAGGAAGAGGGGTGCAACTTCTGGTACATTTTAATGACCGTTTTCTCCGCAAGTACTGTAGTTAAAATGTGGCGTATTTTCATTGTCACAAAACCTGTTACATTGTAATTAGACTTTTACTATCTTAGATTACATGGCAAAAGGTTAAAATGCATTTTCATCCCAATCACTGCCTTGTTTGTGGTTGCATTCATTGCTCCAAGGCTAAAAAAGAAAATATTATGCAGATGAAACCCTCTACCCACCCAGAACCGTGTTCAATCTATGGGAAAGTATCCAGTATTAATTTTGTTTATATGAGTGTCACTGATCTCACTAGGGCTGCTGTGGATTTTCACTGGTGCAGAATCAGGCAATGGCCTAAGATTTAAAGCTTGCTTAATTTTAATTCTTTTCTTCTGTTCACAGTGACCAAATGCCACTGAGAAATTAAGGGAACGCAAAATAAACAGACAATGGTAGGTTTGAACGTAATTATTTGGTTTTGTGGTTATTAAACAGTCAAGTTGCTTATTATAAATCCTTTTGTGTCTAATCTGGAACAAGTGGCTTTTGAAATGGTTCCTATGGAGAAGTCTCTCGGAACCATCCCTGCTTGTTTGCAATTAATATGCCAGTGATGCTGAACAGGCTCCTCCAAAGCCCACGGCTTCTTAGAAGCTTTCTGACGAATGATATTAAGCCTTTTAAGTTCTGTAATTTTATTTTGTTTGGCCTGATTGCTTCTATTTTTTATGATAAGGATCTGTATAAAACAGCAGTTAAAGTCGTCACAGCATTGGAAGTTATTGCGGACTTTCTGCACTGAAGAAAATCTGTGTCATCCTTGGAGAAGCTGCTAATAAAATGCCTTACAGAGTTAAATCTTGTTATTCTTTATTCACCTTGAAATCTGATGAAAGAAGAAAAAGTATGTAGTTGTAAGATGAGTATCAGTTTATGGTTTGGGTTTGTAATCATTGTCTCTGCTTGATAACAGCTCATAGAGACAGAGGACCCAGGAAAAAATGGCTTGCTTTGAAAACTCTGACACCTAATACATGATAACGTTGCTATTTACTGGGAAGCTTGTGTTGGAAAAAGCACTGACATCATAAATAAGAGGTCTAGGGGCTTCCTGTTTCAATTGAGAATATGTAGTCCCTGTCACTATAGGAATATGGATATAATTGATTCAAAAAGAGCCCTTGATGTCTGACATGCAATATAACTGCTGAATTTTCTTCTAGAAACCTGTGGTTTTATTCTTCTGCCAGCTTACAAATACTCTTACTGATCTTTATTCTCAAACCTTTCCAGAGTCACCAGCTTGCGTTTTGGGAATGGTGTAATTTTTCAGATTCCTCTGAAGTGTTTTGTTTGCAATTTACTCAACTGTCAATTTTTGGCTAGTTGAGCTGAATTGTTATATAAATCTCATGAAACGTGAAAATATGCAGGTCTGATGGGAGTGGTGTGTCCTTTCAGCACTTCTGAAAGAGTGATTATTCTCTGCTTACTGCAAATGAACAGTTCAGAGTGTCATTTTTCTGTTTTCAGAGGCAGGGCGATTATATTCCAAGAGCAACCTCATGGAGTTTATTGCTGCTGAAAAATATTATTTTGTCCAACTCTTATGTTTTCACAGTATTTTTCAGTTTGTTAAAAATGTTTTTATCCTTCAGTGTCTTCTCTTCCATCAACCCTGAGATGCGTTGGGAATTTTTGCCGCTGAGTTTAGTTTCGAGTCCTGCCTGTCAGGCAGTCCTGGGGCTCAGCTGCCATCCTGCTACCGCACTCCCTAAACTAGTTTTAGCCTTACGTGGAAGGTGAAAGATTTTATTGTATTCATCAAATCTCATTTGTTCTAGAGCCACTGGGACACGAGCTGAAAGGTCACAGAATCTGTAATAACCCGACGTGTGGCAGCAGGTAGGCTACAAACTTGATTATGCATTCAGTATTGGTTAACGGTAATTGCGGGCTTCTGTTATTTTTCATGCATAATGTAAATACCCAATTGTAGAAATGGAAGTGAATTTACTTCCATTTACTACAGGTAGGAGAAAATGAGATATTAGTTAAATGTAGATTTGATAGCCTGAAGTGCCTGTCTGTGTGTGGGAAACGACACGCGTTTTACCTCGTGTATGTTGCCCTTGGGAATATATCAAGTATATATTTCATAAGAAGTTTCTCAAATGGAATATTTAGCCAACTACTGTGTCTAGAAGCATTTGAAATTTCAGATCTTAACTTCTAAAAAAAAAAAACTACTTTCCTTTCTGAGACAGTTTACAATTTTGAAAAGTTTCAGCAAAATTTACTTATCAGTGGAAATTCTTGCTGTTCTTGGTTTTTGTGGTGTGGCCTTTCTCAATGGAATGACTTGATATGTTCCTTGTCAGCTTTACAAAACCAGGGAACGAGCAGCTTGTAGACACTTACCAAAACTTGTATTTCTGACTTTAACTTGCCCGTTGGGATTGCAATTGAAATTTTATGAACTGAGGTGATTAGTGTTTGAATGCATGTCGTCACTATCCGATGGCTGCTGTGCAGAAATGAGCTTCTGAGCTTAGTCATCATTTTAATGTGACTGGATGGGTCACTAAAACCATCCCCTGGAAGTGTCAGTGATTTGTCCGCTATTTCTCCACTGTTTCCTATACCTGGTATATCTATATGTACCTGATACACACCTGCTGTCAGCTTAGTGCCTGTCAAGCACACAAATACAAAAACTATTTTTTTTTTTTAAGTTAGCATTGTTATACCTGAACAAATCTGCATATCTGTAGTGCTGGGACAAAGTATCAGCCTCTTCCACTTGAAATCTGTCACTGATGTCACTTGATTTATCCAGGAAATAAATGGGGAAGGTGGAATAACTTGAAGGAGATTTTCCTGGGAAATAAGAGTTTTCTGAACAGATCCATGCAGCGAGTTAGGAACAAATAATAAACACTGGAATCAGTTTTAATTTTTAATTCTCCGTTTATGTGCATAAAGCTTTTTGAAGTGCTTGGGAGCATAGGAGTTGGGAAAGATTACTTGCCCTCCGTTCCTCCTGCTTGTAAATATGCATTTTGTGATTATCCTGTGTCTCACGCTCCTCCCTCCTCTTCTCCCCTGATGAATTGCCTGTGGCTGATTTTTTTTTTTTTTTTTTTTTAATTTCAGAGGCTGACTTTTCTTCTGGCTTCTTTACTTGTGGTGATAATGCTTCAGAGGTCTGAAGCTAGGTGCAACATTATCAGCAATTTTCTGTTTCCCATTGTTGGTTTAGGCAGCATGACAAATATTTGGCACCGTGGAAGGTCCACAGTGCTGATATTTTACCCTCATAATGTGCTTTTCCCCACATACTGCCTGAAGATTGTATTTATCTTTTGTATTGATGCACTTGAAGGAAAGGGAAAAAGTGGACAAAATGTCAGCAGCTCCTGGCTGAGTGCTCTTGCCCCATTAATAAAAACAAACCAACTTCAGAATTTGCACTTCCTCTTGTACCCGTGTGTGCTCTGTAATTCACAGGCTCATGGCTCTGGTTTTGGCAGGTGTTAGTGACCACCCCAATGTGTCTGGGTATGGTGCTGACCACTGGTTTTGATCCCCAGATTTTGAGCTGTTTTCTCTGGAAGTATGGCCCACATCAGAAGTAAAGTGAGTGTTCACACTAATGTTTATAAATACTGTATTATTTGTTTTGTTCTTTTTTTTTTAATAAAATCAATATTATTTTAAAGCATGTTAAACTGTCAGCCTCTTCAGATGTGAGGGCCTCATCTCAGCACAGGTTTCAGTAGCTTTCAGCTACTTTGTTACAACTGAAGAGTACCGAATCTTCCTCCTTTGCCTCTTCCAAAATGTGAGGGACATTTGGGCCCCCGCAGCTGTCTTGTGAATCACATGTGGGGAATGCCTGCAGTAGGTGGCACAAATTCCTCCGGAGGGAGTGCATCCAATTTGTTTTTAGTTTCATTAGTGGAGCTGTGGCGAGGCTGATGCACAGGGGTTTGAGACATTTATTTTCATGGGCCTTCAGAACCGAAGGAGAAATCTCACGCCTGTCTCTGCTAATATATATATAGTGTGTTCTTCCACGAGCGGTGAGGAGGGAAAGGTGAAAAATGAACATTAAACACACGAGTCAGTCAAATAAGGGTGGTCTGGAGCGGCACTGTGTTTGCCTTTGATCGTCTCAGTGCTGTGTAGACTGAATAGGGCCTTTTTGTGAAGCTGCCTGGCCACCTTTCAGTAGTGAGACTTGCACATCTAAGCCACGCAGATCTTCCAGGGGGTTACTGATGTCATCCACTGATGGGTCTAACAGTGCTCGAGTTCACAAAGTGCTTTTCAGTTTCACGTCAGTCGAAGGTTTGACCTCTGACTCGGTAGCAGTGATTCCTTTGAAAGGCTGGGATGGAGAACTGTGCAGTAATACAGCCTTGCAGTGAACATCTAAGTGATAGTGCTGCTTGCACTTACTGTTCCCGTATGCATCCGTATACGGTACGTACATCAGCACAGCCTGTGAGTGGGGTTCCTGGCAGAGGAATTTCAAGAGAATGAATTTCTGTTCATGTGTTTGAACCAGGGATGTACCTTTGACGCTGTTCTCCGTAGCAAGAATGTAACCAAGTCCCTCCCTCAGTCAGCTGAGGTGAATCTGTTTAGGTCTCTGAAAATGTGATTGAACTTCCATTTCCTAGTTTGTGGTGCTCTCTCTCCTGTGTACAATCCCAAGTAACAGCTGCAGCTGGCTCTTAGTTAACGATTGCCTTAATGTTATGGGAAATGGGTTCCACCTCACTCTCCCAAACATGGGGTGTTGCTGTGACAGGTAACACAATGTGGGGCAACTGAGCAGGACCAGGCCACGTCCAGTCTAAGATCCTTTCTCTAACAGCGATCAAAAGTGGATGCCTAGGCAAGAGGGTAAGAAAAAGCCTCCAAATGCTTTCCCTCCTCTCTTCTCCCCTGTCCCCTTAACCTCCCCACATGTCCAACCATTTTTGGCTTTCTGACTCTTCAGTAAATTTTTTTCCAAGTCTGAAGAAGCTTCTCTGTGTTTTGTAACCCTCATGGAGTTCTCTTCCACAAACTTCAGTTGCTTCATCTCAAATCCCTGTAAACAGCATCCACAACATCCTAGAGCAAACAGTGCTTTTAAGTAACAGAAGCTAAAGCAGCATGACAGTTAAGTGGATTTCTGGAAGATGATTTGCTAGAAGTAGAATAACATTGTCACAACTTCTTTTATATGATGATAATGAAAATGAATTCAGTCCTCTAATCTCAAATGCAATTTGGCTGTAAGAAGCTAAAGTGAGAATAAAAATAATCATGCAAAGCTCCTTCTGCAGTCCTCTTGGGGTTTTTTTTTTTAAACATAGTTACTGTAAGTAGTAACTGAGATTGGACACAACTTATGAGGTATACAGTTAAAAATCAGTACAGTGAACATGTGTTGACATCAGTACGTATAACCCATAAAATTAAATAATAATTCAGAATGCTGGGAGCTGTTCATGGGCATGTAGAAAGGGTACTGAAAAACATATTTTGTGTAATGCTCAAATACTGTAAATCAGCTGCATGAGATGGAAATACTCCTTGTGTTTGGGATTAGGGCTCTTGGATGACTTGAAGATGCCCTTTCCCCACCCAAGTCCATGGCTCATCTGCCTCCGTTGTGAAGATTGCCACGCTGGTACCAGCTCTGGACTTTTGGTGAGCTTCAGCTTGGTGTGTTACGATGAGCTGAGACGGTATCTTTAGCTTAGCCTTCTGGGATGAGAACTGCAGTAGTTCATGGACAGCGTTGTGAGCCGTGTGGTGTCCTCGCTGCAGAAATGTAGACTTGTACATTTTTTTTCCTGAAACCGTAATACCTGTGTGTGTGCTGCTTGAACAGCTGTGCTCAGCATACAAATGTGCTGCGTGGGGAAGATGTAGTGATGAAGAGAAGAATTAAAACACGCAAAGCACTGATTTTTCTCTTCCAAATAAATACATCTCTGCTCTGCTGCGGGCTTTTCATTGTATTCTGGGCAAATTGGCCTCTGGTGTTTAAATGGACTTCTTTTCAACATTAGCTGTCTGGATATTTGTAAAAGAGAAATAAACACACCTCCTTCCTCATTTTGGTACAGCTTAAGCAGATGAAAGATAACTTACTTCCTCCTTTGTTATAATACAGTTAGGCAGATAGTTTGATCTGATACCTCTGCCAGAATTTTTTTTTTTGCTTGAATTTCGGCATTTGGTTATGACACTGAGGACCACAGTACCATCCTATTTTTCAAGTTCTTCTGAGTTTTTCAAATCCCTTAAATACCTATCAGATGTTCCCATAATGAACCAGAATGCAGTACCATCTTCAGCACGAAGTGCTATTCTGTGGTGTATTGTTGGTACTTTTTCCACTCAAGAGTGCAGATATTAGGAAGAAATTTTTTTACACTGAGGGTGGTGGAGCACTGGCCCAGGTTGCCCAGAGAGGTGGTGGATGCCCCATCCCTGGAAACATTCCAGGCCAGGTTGGCTGGGGCTGTGAGCAACCTGATCTGGTTGGAGATGTCCCTGCTCCTGGCAGGGGGGTTGGACTGGATGACCCTTGAAGGTCCCTTCCCACCCAAACCATTCTGTGATTCTATGATTCTGTTAAGTAATTGACTTCAGGGTCTGTCACTTCGTTTTCCATCACTTCCACTGATGTGATGAATCAGGAGCTCTTCTGTTGGCTAGGTTTTCATCCCAGTACTGTGGCTGTAGGTGACATGAGCAGTCCTTTCCTTTACCAGGAGGTGTGGGTAAATCCAGTTCAGATGATGAGCACTGATTTCATATAGAAAACTTGTGGTTAAACTCATAAAAGATGAATACGCATGCACGGATTTAACAGAGACACGATGCCATATTTGTTTCCTCCTTCCTCTATTTTCTTTTACCAGGATATGTTTCCCTTCACTTGTCTAGTTAACGGATTTTGCACTTCAGTAACTGAGCATTATATGCAGAAAGTGCGATTTTTCTCTCTAAAGTTCATTCAAACGTAACAACAAATGGAATGGTTTCTTTTTCTCAGTTTTCTTCTCCAGCTAGAGAAATCTTGCAGAAACCAAAAGCAGCAGTACTTTGTTCTGCCAGTGCATGTGTAGGCAAGAGTCTGGTCTCGGTGGGTTGCCAGCTCTCTGTGTGGGTTTAAATAAGCTGCTTTAAAAGAGTAGCTGCTGGTATCCCAGGTGTCCTGTAGTATTTTTCCTAGGGGAGGTGAGCCAAGGTTACCAGTGATGGGAGGAATTGTGCTGTGGAATTCCCTGGTGAAGTAAAAAATTTATATGGGGATGTTTCTTGAGGGAGTGTCTGATATTTTTCATTAAGGAGAAGTCCTCCATCCTCTCTGCTTTTTATGCACTGATTGCTGCTTGGCTCATACCCAATTAAAAAAATACCCAATAGAAAATGAACTGGGAATTATAGAAGATCATAGAATAAAAACTCTTTACAGTTTCAGCTGAATCTCCATAGATGTTACATACTTTGATAATAAGGAAGGGTCCTTAAACATCCTAATCCATAGGCTGCAGGCTGCTTACACGAAAGAAAACATGATTGGGGAACTGGGAAACTTCAGGGAACTGTCTGTCCCTGAGATGCCAGGGTCTCACACTGGTGGCTTAGAAATAACTTTACTATTGAAAAGCTTAGGCATAGCACCATGAGCAGATGAAAAATGTGGTATAGGTAAGCAAAGAGTAGTCTGCAAGGAAGAGATTTTATTTATCTCTTGAGATGTGGACCTTATCTTCAAAGGAGGCTTTGCATGATCTGTAGATGGGGCTTCAGTGTGAAAAAAAGTCAGTGTGCAAAGGGGAGTCCTGCATCAGAACACTTTTCTCTTGCATCTTGTTTTTGTGAATGTCTGCTAGTAAGAGTCCTTGTTTCTGTGTCTCAGTCTGGAACTACTCACGTTTGCAGCTTTCACTTCTGCTTTCTGTATATTCTGTTTCATATTAATCTGACTTAGCATGTCTGAAATCCAGCTGGATGTGCGCAGTTTAACTCAGGCGCTTCTAAGCCTTCCTCTGCGTTGATTTAAATAATTTAAAATGTTATCTTTCTCACAGGTCTCTAGCCCTGAGCAACTGAGCCTCATCGTGTTTAGACCCACATATAAATGACCTGTTAGCTGAGCTGGGTTTTCGATAACCTGAGAAATGACATGCTACTCCTCGAGCTTGCGCTGCAGAGCCTGCGCTCCGTAGCCAGGGGCTGTAACAACTCGCAGCACAAGGGGATGGGCGCAGCGCAGAACTTGCGGCACACGTACTCACATGAGTGAGTTACACCAGCATTAGCTTTTTGCCTTGAGCCATGCTGTCTTTTGTGTACTTGCAGTCAAGTCCTACGTATGTCACTGTCCTCTGCTTGGAATACAAAATAACTGAAGGATGACTGTGCCGGCTCAGACCAAAAATCTGTCTAACCTCATGTCCTGCCTCTGATGGTGTCTAGCAGTAGCTGGGAGCCTGTGGGCTTTCAGGATTATGGGAACTGAGTTTCTGCTGGCCAAGCGTGTTTTCCTTTGGTGCAAGGAGAATCTTTCACTTTTGAGGGGACTTAGTTATTCCATCTATTTGGTTTTGGCTCTAAAAGGAGTTGAGAAGTGTACAAAAGCAGGAGAGCAGAGGGTTGCTCTTACATACAAAATCCCTTTCAGCTTTCTAATGAGAGTACTTTCTTTAATCCCATGAATCTCATCTTTGTATATGCACCTTCTTCTGTATTACAGTCTTCAAATTGTTAAAATAAATAAGTTACACTGGATATAAGTAAGAGTAAAAGCTATGACACAATCTTTTGTACCTCATGAGATAAAAAGAATGCGCCTCCCCTTCCCAAAGAACACCCCCTCCAACTCCACCCACACCTCTCCGCAGAATGACCCTTGTCACAAACCATGCTTAGCAGCGTAGGAAGGAGGCTTTCATCCATCTGTTCTGTAGGAGGTTGGTGTTACTGCTGGTTTACCTCTTTGAGGAGCGGTCCCTGAGTGCTTTCACGCTGATAGCTCTCTGCACCCATTAAAAGTTTGATTCTGAAGGGTGAGCAGCGCAGCAGCCTATTTATATTCTCTTCACACACCCCAGTTTGGAGAGAATCAGATTTCCATGACTTCAGTTGACTTTGTGCCAAGAAGATGTGTTAGCATTGAATATTATACACGCCAGTGCATCTGATACATGGTAGGTGCTCTCTACGTATGGATTCATTTTGTTTAAATTTTTAACTTCTCCAAGCATCGTAGGCATTATAAATAAGTATTGGCTTGGGCCAGAGTTGAATCTGTGGCTGAATTTTAATAATAGTGGAGCTGTGATGACATGAATAAATCTAACAAACTTTTGCTCTTGAGTGTTTTAGAAGTCTGTGATTGAATTACAGCTTTTGTCATGGCCATCTGTCAAAGTGTTATTTGAAATCCTAATGCAACTCAGTGGCACTGCAAGTGTAACAAGAATGATCATCGTTGTGCTTGTCATAAAACCTAACGTGTTACAAACATCTCGGCCAGAATTTACCAACACTCTCATCTTCCACAGGAGGCTGCAGTTTAGTCTTCCTGGCCTCCTTCCTTTGAACTGACAATTATTTCTTGGGATCCATTTCTTCAGGACTTTTTGTTGCATTTATTAGAGAAGGCCTGACTCTAGAATGATGTTTTTTGCCTTTTGCTTCAGGAGAGCAGGAGCCCTGAGTACCTGCCTACCTTCAGTGAATGTGGGAGGACTCTTTGGGAGCTGAAATTCTGTAAGGTTGATCCAAACAGCAGGCTTACTCTGGAGCCAAATGAGAGGAATTGTGTGGTTTCCTTTAAACTCAGTGCTTTAGGGAAGACAGCATTTGAAACTATGCTAGGAAGGATGAACATGTCCACAGACAAGTATCGTATTATGTATTTCTCTTTTGCAGCTCATAAAATTCCTTTCTGCACACTTAGTTATGCTGAGGTCTCTGTTCCTGTGTGCTGGTATACAGCATATGCGTGCTTCTACATGCAAAAGTTGAATAATTCTGTAAACTACTCTTTTTTTTTTTTTTTAATAAAGAATTTTGTCAGATTTTGACCTCCTATATCAACTTTTGGGCATTTTGATATGGGTCACTTTGAAGAGCACTATATTACATGAGTAATGGGGGGGGAATCTACTGCTTTAGGAAGAAAACTTAAAAGGAGAATCTGTGGCAGAAAGGCTATGGGGTTATTTAAAAATAAATAAAAAAAAATGGTTTAGTATGACTAGTACAAAATACCTGTATTTATATTTTTGTGGCTTGCTTTATTTTGTAACCGTAATGGACTGTAATGAGAAACGTTGCCTGTTGTAAGATGCCGCCTGCTATGTATTCCTCCCCTGCTCTTACGGCTGCCCCCGTTAGCTATCAAAAAAAACATTTGTCTTGCATGTGCCTCCTCCCTCCCTGTGCATCCTTTCAACAGAGGCTATCTCAGGCTGTATCCTGGGAGAGCGAAGCGTAGCAGTGTCTCAACATTGTTATCAACAGATAAATGCTCCCTGAACTTGAATTATTTTAAAGAATAGTTCATCTTGAAATGGGTCCTTCTGTGGGAGACTATCTTTTGGATTTAATTCTCGATACGGCCTCCAAACAAAATTCCTGGCTCCTTCCATCATCTCATGCGTAGGCTCGTGATGCCAAAATCTTGGATCTGTTTTGTTTTACAATATGCTGAATAGTAAAGCAGTTCAACTCCTCTTGTCCAAGCGATGATTGCAGTAAAGCCAGAAGTGGATTAGAAATACATATAAATTTGATGTCTTTAAAAAGCATTTGCTGTCTTCAGCTTTTGAATTTTTTCAAGTGCTCATGTATCCATTGACACTTGCTGGGTGGGTTTTTCTTTTTACTGTTTATTTAAATTTTTCCATTTTCTATTTTTCCTTCAGGGCTAGTAATAAAACTAAGTTAATGTCACAGTATACGGTTTGGTTCTTATCCTGGTTTCATATCATGTCACTCCAATCCATCCTGTTGATAAAAGTAACTACCTTTAGCCACAGCAAACTGCAGTATATGGCTTTTAAGCGGGTCAGCTATTGAAGTGATAATCCCATGGCAGAAGACGATGTAGGAAGCAATAAATTTCTCCCCGTTTCATAAACATGGAGACCTGTAACCCTTCTGTTTGTGCCTGGAGGAGACATTTACTCGTCTGTGGTACAGCAGTTTCTTTGGGGACACTCTTATTCTACAATGAATAAAGGAAATAATTTGCAATGAATTTTTCAGGCTTACATTTGATTTCATTCTGACATAGCGAGGGAACAGCAGGCAGCACAGCGCAGCAAAAAGGCTTGAACTGCAGATGCCCTCTGAAAATCTGACTGCGGCATTGGAAAACTTCTTTGAGGGAGAGGGAGGGAAGCGTGGCGGAGCGCTCAGCATCCCTCCTGGCTAAGAAATCTTCTCTTGGAGTTTTAGATACATCTGCTAGTAACTGCTCCATTTGGGCTGGATTGTAAAGAAGTGGGCAATTTGTACAGAAAACAAACAGTAAAACCGCAGCATGGAGTAATTGTTATTCCTAAATCATTTATATTTAGGTGTGTTATCTTTTTATCTTTCTCTCAATGTTGTAGGGTTTTTTGTTGTTTGGTTTTTTTTTTTTCCCCAAATTTTGGAAAGCAACCAGCTGAAATACAGACTTTCTTTTGAGCTTAAATAGCTCAACTTTTTCATTGCAGCTGCAAACTCCTTGTGCCTCAGCCCCAAGTCTACCAGAGTTTAGTGCTCTCCGTATCAGTAAGAGATGGGTAGAATCTTGCAGCTTATTGAATCAAGTGGGTCGGCAGGATCAGTCCTTGTGGTTTCATATCGGAATTTTGCAGAGTAAGGTAGACTACACTGGGAGGAGATGGATGTTTGACAGCACAAGATGGGAGCGTGGAGGTTGTCTGGCCGTCTGCGTGGTCAAGACCAGCGGCCTTTACTGGGCTCTTGTCCATTTGGGAGGCAACGGGGGAATGAAAAAGCACTTTCAAAAGTGTGCACTGGCATCCTGAGCCTGTCACAAGGTGTGTAGCCCTGCTGTCCCATTCCCAGGCTGGCCTAAATGGGAATTCAGAAGTGATGTAGCAGAAATTGGTAAACACTGCAGATCCATACTTCGGTGATGAGGGGAGATAAACACTGAAACCCTGCGCTTATTGAGCACCAGCATTAAATTTAATCCGTTAGAGGCTATTCTTGTGAGCAATATTTATTGCTAATATAGCACTTCGATTTGCAAACTTTCTTCTATACCTGCAGCTCAGGTGTCTAAACAGAGGGGTTTATAAATGCTAAATACTTCCTAGCAGTCTGATTTCCGAAGTTTTCCAGCAGACACATTGGTAGCGCTCACTGTCACAGCCTTATAGCAGCTAAAGACTGTGAAGCTTTCAAAAAATTTCAAAACGTTGAAGGTGTTTCTAGAAGTTGGTTCACTGATAGCAGAAATGAAGTCCACTTTTGCAGCGCTGATAATTTCGGAGAGTAAGATCCCATTATTAGTGGGAGCTTTGGCTGGCGGTCCGCGAGATCCCCCTTGGTGTGGGTCTGTGCCCTTTGCAGATGAGGGTAAGCGCACGTGCTAACGAGATCCAGTTATTCTGGGCCGGCTGTGAATAATGTCATTATGCACTTGGATTTCCTGTGGATCACGCAAAGAGATAAATGGTGTACAAGCCACATCGTTATTGATTCACGCGCCATTTGCCTCTCAGCTCACTCAGAGAAACACAATTACTGCTGTTACACTTCATTTGAAAGAATTGCAACTTTCTGGCAGTGCAAACAGCTATTGGGTCGGAATTGGTATTCTTTCTGGGCCGAACCTTAATGTGTTGGTTTATGTTTTCCTGATTGCAACCAAAGAAAGCTTAAAAGGGTTATAAAGCTGCATCTTCCCCGTTACTGTTCTCCCTGTGCTGCCCTACAAAACTACAGAAGGTTTTCAAAACTGAGAGTAGCAAACACATTTCCATAATTTATAATATACATTATTTTTATAGTTGTGTAAATGATTTTATCAAATGTAGTGTTTGCTGATTTAAGGCTAAAGCTGAGTTTTAAGCTCTGTAGACATCTGCAGTTTCCACTTCTTTGCAGCAGCCCAGTATGCAGGTAGTAATCTCTACATCCCAACACATTTGCATGACGGTAAGCTTGGGCCGCCCCAGCTTTGTTGGGGCAGAAGAGTTTGATTAAAAACACTGACTATCTTAATTTTAGTGAACCCGGATGGTAGCAAGCATTGAAACTGAGGAAGTATAGAGGAAAGTGTATGGTAGTGCAGCTCTCCGTGTACACGCGAGGAGGAACGCTAACAGGATGGCTGTGAAAGCGCCGCAATAGCGTGAGCGTACAGCGTGCGCGTGGGGATGCTGAGCGCTCTCAGCATTTGCCTTGCCTCGGTTTTGCTGGAGCTGATGACACGTACATCGTTGCCTCAAACTGGAGGAATAGGGATGCTAGCAAAGATCCTCTTTGTTTCTCCAGTTGAATAATTAATTGTCTTTTCTGGTGTAATTTATGTGATGTCTGAAGTGCCATGGTGGGTTTTTTTTGTGTAATAAGAATGTAATGATAATAGATTTGTTCTTTTTTTTTTTCCATTAGTTTTCACTGGTAAAGAAATAATCTAATGTCAAGGGTTATTTGTACCCTGTGTTGGGTGTGTCAGGTCTGGAACTATGATGGCTCATCCTGGAAGAGCTGGTGTCACTGGGAAAGTACGCCAGTCTGCAAGAGCTCTGTCTTGCTGCTCTTCACAATTCCTGGATTTCCAAAAGATTTCTGTGCTGGGGATAGGGGATTTAAGCTACCTCAGAGGTAACTTTTGGCATTAATTTCCAACTTAATCCTTGAGGGAACATTGGGTTGCAGATCGTAACACGCTAGATTTTGAGAACAAGATTTCCTCTTTGAACATGAGTCATACTTAGAAATACATTTTGTAATCACGGAGAGAAGCAGTTTTGTTCAGAAATGTTGTTCCTCCCCAATAGAAGACACCAGGGAGAGTTTGTTTTGTACTACAGTAATTTCTCTGCTGTATTTTGTTCTGTTTCATTTACCCTCTTGAAAGAAACTTTTAAAATTACTCACCGTAGTATTAAGGATTATGCAAGCAGGAGCTTTCCCTTCCTTGCAGCTTTCCAAATTTGCCATCTTTAGCGTGGTTTTCCCAATATAAATGAGGAAAGGAGCTGGCCTACAGCAGAGCCGTGATGGGGAGCACTGGTGCTGCTGGAGGAGCCAGGATGGGGCCTGGATCAGTGGGGTTTTTGTCTCCTGAAGCTGTTTGGTCCTGGTGTCATTGAGAGAAAAAGGTAGTGGATAGCTTGTCAATTCTTTATTTATTTTAATAAATGAAGGAGGTAAAATGCAAAACCAAACTCAAGCAGTTTGTTTTGACCTTGTCATAGTTCAGCCCCGATCGGGACCAGGCTATGCAGTTGCTCTCTCGCTCCCCCCACCCTCCAAGAGAACAGGGGGAGATAACATAAGAAAAACGGCTCGAGGTTTGAGGTAGGGACAGGGAGAGATCCTTAAAGTCACCATCACGGGCAAAACAGACTCCACTTGGGGAAAACTATTCAGTTATTACTAAAAACAGGAGGAGAATGAGACGGAGAACAAGATAAACCTCCTCCCCACCCCTCCCTCTTCCCGAGCTTAACATTATCTCTACCACCTTCCCCCCCTGAGCAGCACGGGGGAAGATTCCTTCTGAATAAAATTACAGGTTAAAGCCAGGATATATGGAGATGCTTTGTATTCACAGAGGACAATGGGACTTCACCAGTGACTTTGAAAGAAGTAGAGCTGAGCTTAGGGCTAAGTGTTTGGCTCTGTTCTGATGCACCTAGATGCCACATTTTTATTATCTATGGTCAAGGAAAAAGCCATCTACAGACCTATTTTCTCAAAATATTTCCACTTGACAAGATAATATTTTATGAGATGAAAACTGTGAACCTCGGGAAAGTTTTACAGTCTGCCAAACTTGCAGCCTCATTTTTGGCTTTGTTTTACCCTTGCTGATATTTTAAAGACGCTGAACACCAGCTCCAAATCTGTGTATCTTCTTAGCTTTGAAAAGAAGGCAAGTCCAGACTGAATTAACGTGAACTGCTTTGCCACAGAGGCTTCTCAGAGCCAGGCATGCGACACCCCAGTTCTGGCTCTCTTGTATAACCGATTTTAGTAGAGAAACTTGTATATAACCGGGAGTTTGTACTGTACCAGTGTTTCCCATGCCTGCCTGCTGGCTCCTGCTCTCCTCCTGGTGCTTGTGAGCCGCAGCTGTCTGATACTTGGGATGCTGGTGTCTGTCCTCCTTTCTGCCCCATGTGTCGCCGTAATGCACGCGCCCATGAACTTTTGTGCTTTATTTCCAAGCTCTGGTCACGTTAGTAAAGAGCTTTCAATTGTTCCGCAGCACTGATGCGCCTGGTGACTGACAGCATTTGTTCATCCTCCCGTTTTGTTCCTTTATGTTCATAACTGAGACCTGTTCCTGCGTGACTGAGGAAGCTGGAGAGGCGGCAGGACGTGATGGACAGGAGGTCGCAGCCATGAGCTGAGAGCAGCCGGCCTGGTCTGTGAGCTGGTACAAGGGGCTTGCGAAGACTGAGCAGACACTGTGCTGTTCTGCAGGTCACTTGGCTGATTGCACCCAAGGATGGAGCACAGACCCACCTACGGGGATGCAGTGGTCAAGGGTTCCTGTATACCTTGCTTTTGTTTTGTCTTTGCTTTGAGTTTTCACTGTTTAAAAAAAGTAATCTGTTTCTTCTTTCAAATTAAATCATGGTAGGGAACTCACTGTAAGGAGACAATTTAGGGAAATCCGTCTCAAAGCCTGAACAAGTCAGGATCCTGCCACAATATTTTTTTTTTTTTTTACCTCTTGTATTTGCAGTGATAGCTCTTGGGATGTGCTAATTTCAAAACAATCTCAGCCTCCTAGATAATCCTTTTATTGGCTCGGAGAGTGATGCTCTGTATGCAATTGGCAGCGTGGCATTCTGAACTCCAGTAATTGCACCCACGCGTTATCTTAGAACGACGTAGAAAGGATGGGAAAACACCAGGCTGGTGTAAGATGGCAGCGTGGCTGGAAGCAGATGCTTAATTACATATGTGTGCTCTGAGGGCTAAAAGTCACGTAAAATATTTCAAAACTATATTCTCTTGGTCGTTCATGTGATGCAAAATTGTGTTTTCCATATTTTGAATAATTGATCAGGAAAAATCACTGTAAAGGTTCTGTTTTAAAGCTGTAGAGATAAGAGCATTTTACTTGCTGAGGGGCAGCAAAATATCTGTTAACATGCAAAGTTAACAAGTAATATTAAATTGCCTTCCCATGAAGATTGTGTTAAGATGAAAAGTGGATGTCCCTGCTGGACCAGATGAGCTCTTTGCATCTCTTCCAGTCCCATATTCCAGTACAATCTCAGCCCCAAGAGGAGGATGTCTATCTTAAAACTGCCTCTGCTGTCACTGGGGTCACGGTTTGGGGTGAAAGCCCATGATCCGAGTTACTTTCTGTGAAAGATGCCTGAGAAAACTTTCCTCGTACCTTACAAGCAGTGGGAGTGAGGAATGCTGCTGTTCTTCAGGCTCACACCTGAATTTCTTCCTTGGCAGCAAATGAGAATGCAAACCTTGTTCTGCCAAGAAATAGCCTTTAGCTGTTTGTTGTAGCTGGCTTTAATATTTGTGTCCTGCAGATAAGTGAACCAGAATGAGTAAATAGCAGAAAAATATTTATTTTCTCCCCCTTGAGTTTATGCAAGCTCGTATTTGCTGAAGTCAACACAAATGAACATGGAGTACGTAGTTAATTTAAACTACTGCCCAGTCCAAAACCTATTTTCAGATGACCCACAAATAACACGTGTTGGCTTTGTGTGCCCAGCAGCCTGGGGTTTCATCCAAAGCATGAGGCGCTTGCCAGGCGCGTGCGCTGGGGTTGATGTTATTTATTTCATTTGCCTGATTTTGAATTTAATTTGTTGCTTTCAGTGCTTCTCACTGAAATCCAGGCAGGCACGGTACGTTTGCATAATGCGTATGTTATACAGACCCACGACCAGCTGGAAAATGCAGATTAGCCATTAGTGGTGGGTAAAAGAGTGTTTGAGGTGGAAGCAGAGATTTTGGTCATTCCTGCTGGCAGGATCCTTGCCACACTACCAGCATCTTTTACAACCCGTGTCACACGTCTGCTCGTAGCGTAAGGATTTTGTTCTTGGTTTCCTTGTGAAATGCTGTGGGCTGAAATGCAACACAAGCTATTTATACTTCTGAAACTAGGGGAGGAATCCGTGAGAGAGATTTGGTCAGGACATAGCTTTGAAAATATTTCCATTCTGCTTTAGGTATTTGTTGTGATATCTGCTCTTCAGTAATGAAGGTGAGAACTTTCTCCTGAACTGGAACAAAAGAGGAGAGAGAGAGAAAGGAAAAACATTCTGATGGCTTATATCCAAAATAAAGACCAGAAAACAGAGACTGTTCAGCAGGGCCTGTTGTGACAGGACAAGGGGTAACGGTTTCAAAATAGAGGGAGGTAGATTCAGATTGGATGTTAGGAAAAAAATTTTTACAATGAGGGTGGTGGAGCATTGGAACAGGTTTCCCAGAGAGGTGGTGGATGCCCCATCCCTGGAAACGTTCCAGGCCAGGTTGGCCGGGGCTCTGAGCAACCTGATCTGGTTGGAGATGTCCCTGCTCCTTGCAGGGGGATTGGACTGGATGGGCTTTGAAGGTCCCTTCCCACCCAAACCCTTCTGTAATTCTGTGATTCTATGATGAATAAACACCCAGCTCCAGCTCCAGCTTTGTCTCTCTTGTTTACTAAGGATCATGTCCAGGAATGTTGTACTGCCAGAGACATCTCGTGGCTGGCTCACAATACCGTTAGCAAAACCATTATTCCTTAAAAAAAACCCTGAAGTTCCCAGTTACTTTAATATTTCCTTACATCACTGACTTCTTGGAGTGCTTGGAATCCCTCAGGAATGTGTTACGTACCATTCAAGCATTTATCTTAAGCAACTTCCTATGAACTATTATTAAATTAATATATTTGTGACATTTTGTGACTGTTGACATCAGACATGGTCTGATACCTGATGGTATCAAAGAAGTCTGGCAGCTTTGATTTAATTCCAGCAAGTGGGTAGAAACACCTCTGAAACCATGAGCCTGAATGCTCTCGGATCAATGAACCCAGCAAATAAGATCCTGTTCTCCTCTTGCAACAGAAGACCTGATGGTGATCTGAAGATTGTTGTGTGAACACTGTAAAACTGCTGGTTTCAACCTGTAGTTGCAGGTAGAAGCACGTCAAGCAGTTAACTTGCTTCAGATGCTGGATCCCTTCTCCACAGGTGCCACTGAAAGCACATTCCTCCATTCCATGGAGTTCCTGTTAAAAGCCCTGACTTCAAAATACTTTGGTGGAGACTAATAGCAGAGTGTGACTTTGAAGGTCCCACATCACCTTTACGTGGAATTAAACCTCTGTTTTTAAGAGCACTGGAAAACTGCTCATGAGAACAATATATATGGGGCTGCACAGGCTCCTGGGAACACAGGGGTGGAAGACACGTGGTGATGGAGACCAATCAGTACAGCCCATGGATGTTGGCACATGCTCACCTACTCTAACGTAGACACCTAAAATCAGTCAGATGAACTGAGTTCACGCAGCGCCCAGTTATACTTGGTGCTTATAGAGCAAAAGTCTTGCCTAAAGACTATCCAAAGGGCTTCTCTCAGATGGAAACAAACGTGGACACTAGCAGCACCGTTCACTTTTTCATGCATAGCCACCTCCTGCCATTTGAGACGTCCTAAGGAATCTCCCACACTCACACATGCCATGCCTTCCTGGAGCAACACACAGCAGCCAGATGGATCCTGGTGGCATCTCAAACCTCACCAGATACTTACTGGTGGGCAACCAAACCAATCCCCAGTGACGGGAGTCAGGTCTGGATTCAGAAACCTGCACCTATGTAATAGGTGTCTCCATGTGAGCTGTGAGCCCAGGCCTTCACCGCAGTGAAGGAAGAGGGGTCAGTGACCCAGGTTGTCTCTCCTGCCTCTAGCTGCTGCTCCAGCCTGCCTGGTGGTGTATCTAACAGCCTTATGAAGATGTTCAGACAACCTGGTGTGTCTTCAATGGCACTAGTTGCCAACGTGTGGATAAAAACTGCTCCCTTAGTGGCACCACAGCCAAACGCAGCACTTAGGTGAAGGACCAGAGGAGGGACTTCCTGGTAAGACCATCTACTTTTCTGTTCATGTACTATTCCCTCAGAGCAGAGGAACCTGAATGCCTATCAGATAGCATTGCTTGGAATTTCACATCCATTTTCTACAGAAATGTTAAACAAAAAGCCTCCAAATACCTTCTAGAGGTGTATTTCATCACAGCAGGGATAATGAAGCATCCCGACCCCTAAGCTGTCAGGCCATCGCGCATAAACAACTAATGATGCAAACAGAGTTTTAAAGATGTACTGCTAACTGATTCACGTTTCCATTTTCATCATTGCTTGAGAAACAGATCCATGAGGATACAGCTGCATTTTGCGAAGTTTGCACACACGGCTGAGGTTTTGAAAATAAGGGGCTGTGCACTTCTGACACAGCCACTTCCCACATGATGCCTTCAGAGAACCCAAGTTGGGTCTCAAAAGGCGACCTCACCATCCCATTCCATCCTAAAAAGGGGTTTGGGGTAACAGCAATTTCAGGGTAATCCAACAATGATGTCCTGAAGTCAACTGAAGGAAACAAAGCTTTTCTCTGATTACAGAATTCAAGGGATAGGACTTAAAAAAACAGAGAACAGTGTAGGTAGAGTTGTCCTAAGACTAACTGCATTCAACTCTCCCAACTCCACTTTCTGGGATTCTATAAAATAGGAGCCAGTTGGTCGCGGTGTAGGGAACTTAATCAACATAGTCAAGAAGTCCCAGGAGAAAGACATTTTAGGTGCCACATATCAGCCAATGAACCTTTAAAAGTATTCCCCTGACTCCCAGCTTGGCCACTGCTGGCACACATGGCAACAACTGGAAACGAGATGTTTCCATTTATCTCATGAAACAGGAGCCATTTGCCTTCTCCTGAGGTTGCTGAGCGGTATGGACATCTTTGCCTCCCATGCAGTGGCATCAAGACAGTCCTTTGGTTGGTTGCAGTCTTTGACTCCAGCTTTTCACCAAAGGGATTGAACATGCAATATCGGTCTGAGCGTTTCCACAATGGTCAACCAACCAGTGGCCATGACGCTGATGTCCAAGGCAACCACAACAACTGTAAATCAAAGCTTCTCCATCAAAATGAGTCAATTTGCATTTTTTTTACATCCGTGGGAGATCTGGCTTTTACCTCAGCTTAGGTCAAAGCAGGACTGTGAAAATATTGGTAGGGATACTTAGAAATGTTAAGGTAGATGGCACAGCTCCATCCCAACTCCTGCCCACGGAAAGCCCTGGCAAACTCCTCTGAAGTTCTGGCTGGCGTGTCTGCAGCAACTGCTCATTTCAGACCGTATAAAATCCCGGCCACATGCCAGGAATCTTCTCCCTGATGAACAGTCCCACCAGTAGCCCGTCACTTCTCTTCAGGAAAGCCCTGCCTGGCTTTTCTCCCTTGTGCTTCCCTACACAGTAGTTTTGCTGAGGAGCCCAAGGAAGAAAAGCCTGCACAGACACATAGATTTTTAAGCTCCAACGATGGAAGCGAGGAGGCGAGCCCTCTCCTGCAACCCATGGTAGGCTGGCAAGTCTGCACGATAGCCAGATCCAGGTAGGAACCAGCCATTCATCTCCTGCAGGAGACAACATTCCCCGTCTCTTTGAACAACTGCATTTTACGAGGGAGTGAAAAGAGCAGACACTGCCGATCAGCTGTTAACGCTCACTCCAAAGATGAAAACATTCAACATGAAATCAGATCTGAGGGGAAAGGACTTCTTTATTATTATTATTCTCTCTCTCTTTTTTTATTCCCTTCCCTTTTAATTCGCTCCTTTATCTCCCAGGACATGACAGTGTCAAGAACTGACTGATGACTACGATGTTAAGTTGCCTCTGGTTAAATCAAACACCGCTTCAAGCAATGAGTGTCTGGCTAGGAGCAGTTCAGGAGTGATGGGGAGAAAGGGAATAGGCTGTGCTCCTTTGATGGGTGGAGGGAACCACGCTCTTGGTAAGGAAAAATTTTTTTACACTGAGGGTGGTGGAGCACTGGCGCAGGTTGCCCAGAGAGGTGGTGGATGCCCCATCCCTGGAAACATTCAAGGCCAGGTTGGACGGGGCTGTGAGCAACCTGATGTGGTTGGAGATGTCCCTGCTCCTTGCAGGGGGTTTGGACTGGATGGCCTTCAAAGGTCCATTCCAACCAAAACTATTCTATGATTCTGTATATGCATAAAAAAAAAAGATGCCAACGCATCCTACTGCAATGGAGCTCTGTGCTACACAACCTCTGTCTCTGCAGGAAGAAATCAGGGGAAACGTTAGGCAGGGAACTCGTTTTGCTGAGCGGCAGCTGCCTCTTCAGAGGGCTGTTAGTGACTGAACCAGCACCACCCAGTTGTGCGTATGGGTCCACACACTATAACACCATGGCAATACCAGCGCTGAACGCGTTGCCACAACTGATGCTGAACAGCAATGCAGCCATTTCAAGTTGCTCACAGATGTCCAAATCTGAGCTGAGTTTTCTTCAAGGTCGGCTCCTGCCTCTGCTCCCACCAGGTGAAGCTTCTCTGAAAAGCCAGCGCGCTCCTTCCGCTCCGCTTTTGTGCCACTTTACATTAGCATCGATACCACTTAGAGCAGCAAAGTCTGGAGAAAGGGGTGATTTTAGGAGCTATGCGGTCTGCAACGCGTTAGGTACCAGCCAGGCTCCCTGTAGTGCAGGCAGCATTTACATGGAAGCGTCCTCGGAGATGGAGCTTGCCACCTTGGCGGCGAGGTGGATTTTCCACCACAGTTTTGAAGTCACACAGTTGTGATGCTGTCTCTGGGCTATTATCAGCCCCTTGGAGCCCAGACACTTCTCCTCCCAGCGCTGTGTATGTACATTGTGCATTATAAGCTGCCGTGCGATCACATAATTTAACCATTCAAGAGATGCCCAAAGTGGGGTCACAAATCCAAGCTCCCGCGAATTGCTCAAGCTGGATCAAATCACGTAAGATCTCAGAAACTGCTGCGCTGGCTCAGACTCATCCATTTTCTGTCTCCAATAATTGTCAATAACAGATTCCCAAGGAGAGCGTAAGAACTGGTTAAGATGATAGTTTCCCACAACACTCCCAATCTCCAGCCACCTCCATATTAGCTACTACCTACAGAGGTGGGTGGGTTTTTTTTCAGATTTTCTAATTCCAATGACTTTTCAAGCTATGTAAACCTCTAGCATCCACAGCCCTCATCAGCAATGAGTTCCACAGCTTAACCTACGTGCCACATGAGGACACCCTGGTGCACAGGAGGATGCTCAAATACCGTTATATTCTATATTAACACTGCTGACCAGCTCCCAGATCAGGAGTGATCTGCATCTGGTAAGTCCAATGCTGGCAGGCAGATCCCCATCCACCATGAGGGCCCTCATGAGTTCCTACACGAGAGGAGCTGGCAGGATTGGATGAGCCCTTCTGAGCCCTGACACATTATTTATGCAGCAACCTGGTTCCTGACATAGGTTCTACCTTGATTTGCTGAGCCCAAACTGGTCATTCACATCCGAACGGCACCTCTTTGGTGGTTGTTTCCAGACTGTGGGATACCAGTAGGTCAAAGGAGTCCCACGCCTCAGTTTTTCCTGTATTCTGACTGCAAACGCTCTAAATCTGGGGCTACTTCTGCTTGGGTGCATGCACAGAAAACATTGGATGTTGGAGCAAAGCACAGGTTTCCCGGTAGCAGTCGGTGGGGTTTAGTTTTCTCATTAACAATCCCTAAAAATTCCAGACACCTGGCAAAGGGCAGCTTTGCTTGCACAGTCTGACAACGCGGCACACAAACCCAACGCCTCGGGGACATAGGTACCACGTCCCTGCTAGGAAATAAGATGGGTCACGGCCAGTTCTCTGAGGGCAGGCGGCATGGCACAGCTCGCATCCATATGGCTGAACTCGCCCATCCTCCAAAATGGGTTGGCATCGTGCCGGTTGGAAAGGATCCATGCTAAACCCTCAAGGTTGCCCAGATACCATCTGGGAGAGGATAGCTGGTCTGGGTCAAAACTGTGCTTGGGAATGTGGTAACAATTCAGCGGTACAGATGATCCCAGACCAGGATTCAGCCTTGTGTCCTTCTCCTGGTTGGTTTGTTGGGGCAAATACAGAGACACAGCCCCGGTGAGCTTTCAGACTGCACACACAGACCATGCCTGCAAGGATCCACCGCCCTGGGGTGGCTGGCTATCTCCGTGCACACCAAACAGCAGAGGCACCTAAAATTTAGCATTACAGACTACTGATCTCCAGTGTCCAAGTCCTGGTGGTGTTTAATTTACTCATATCCTCACCAGTTGGGTACATCCTCCATGTGCCCACCTCCCTGCCCGCTGTTTCCCAGAACAAATCAGAGGAACCTGCACTCTTGCATCCTACAAGATGCTGAAGGCAAAAGTAACCATGTAATCCACACACGTGGGCAGGGGTAGCTCTTGCTCCAAGCTATCCCATTTCCAAAAAAGAATGGAAAACCAGGGAGAATACCCCAGGACTGAATCCATGGCAGAGCTGGAGCATATTTGAAAGCCTGGCTCTGTTAGGCTGCTCCTACAGCAGGATGCTGGTGCAGGAAGAGACCCAATCTCTCCCTCTCCATTGCAAAACCCAATTATCTCATAAGAGAGGGGAGAGATCCTAAATGTGGTCTTCCATTTGAGTCAAGCAACATTCTTCCTTCTCCCGTTGCCAAAACCAGTCAAAAATATGCCCAAGTTTTAGCCTTCACCATCAAGCTACTGACCATTATCTACAGCGCTGTGTTATTTTGTGAACTGGGAGCAGCAAACTTGTAAGAATAGAAACCCTGCCAACCTCTGAAGCAAAATCCTGGTATGGTCAAGCTTGCAAGCCTCAGTTGTCTCAAGAAGATCAGCGTTGCAAGATGTGCTGCGGTGAGACCTTTGCTGGCTCTAACCTCGCTGGCTGAAGGCTCTTACTAGCGTAGCTGCATTAAAACAGGCTTCACCTGACTTCAACTTACACCACGAAGACGTGCCTGCAGGAATAAGTGATTCAATCCCAGAGAAATGCAACTGGAAAAAAGTTAATTTATCTGCAGAAGGACCTACTTGGCTCAGGGTCCTTTCAAAATGATTATAATTAATGGTGGTGGATGCCCCATCCTTGGAAACGTTCAAGGCCAGGTTGGCCGGAGCTCTGAGCAACCTGATCTGGTTGGAGATGTCCCTGCTCCTTGCAGGGGGTTGGACTAGATGACCTTTGAAGATGCCTTCCAACCCAAACCATTCTATGATTCTATGACTCTAATGCCCTTAACGTCAAGAGATTTTGAGGTTTTATTGAGGATTCAGCTTCCTGGAGGTCTGGAGCCATGCACACCTGCCTGGCAGAGGAGGGCAAGCAGACGGCTCCGAGCTCAATGCACCCAGGGCGAACAATGACCACTGCCCAGAAATCAAAAACTTCACTAATTTACGGTGAAAAGGATGCCTGTTTTCCACAGAGAGTAGAATTAGCTACTGGCATGATTTGTCCAGGAACACAGTAAATGCCCTGTTTCATGATGTATTTAAATGAAGATTGGATGTCCTTATGAAACCATCTTTCTTGGGCTTGGCTGGTGATAGTTATAGTGCCTACTTTTGACTTAAAACCTTCAGAACTAGCTAATTACAGATGCATAGGCAGGTACCAATCCCAGGCATAAATATAGGTTGGATGGATCGAGACCAGCCCTGAGGAGAAGGACTTGGGGGTGCTGGTGGATGAGAAGCTCAACGTGAGCCGGCAATGTGCGCTCACAGCCCAGAAACCAACGGCATCCTGGGCTGCATCCCCAGCAGCGTGGGCAGCAGGGCGAGGGAGGGGATTCTGCCCCTCTGCTCCGCTCTGCTGAGACCCCCCTGCAGCGCTGCGTCCAGCTCTGGAGCCCCCAACACCAGAAGGACGTGGAGCTGTTGGAGAGGGTCCAGAGGAGGCCACGCAGATGCTGAGAGGGCTGGAGCAGCTCTGCTGTGAGGCCAGGCTGAGAGAGCTGGGGCTGTTCAGCCTGGAGAAGAGGAGGCTCCAGGGAGACCTTACAAAAACTAGGAGATGCACCATTCCCTGGTCCTGAGAGCTTGCTGCAGCTAAACCCTCTTGCCCAAAAGCAAGAGGGTCCACCCAAACCACCTCTTTGGAATGGCCTACAACTCTTCCTAACCCGCTGAGCATGGTTGGGAACTGTGCTAGCCGGCCTGGGTCAACCTTATGTGCTTTGAGTTCACTGCTTTCCTTCCCACCCTGTTCCACGAGGCCAGGAGCAGAACAGCTCCTAGGAAACAAAGCATCACTCTGCATGCTTCACCATGCAACCTCTTGTTCACATCTTCTGTGGCTCTGCAACGAGAGCTGCAGCTGGGTAAGCGTTACAGCTTTAGTTCTGCGGTCTTCTGCCCCGGATCCACAACACATCTGAAAGGCTTCAGATCAATCCTGAGGGGACATTTATTACTACAGCTTTCATGTTTGTATTTTTAACCTCCTTGAAGAGCTCCCAAGGATAGCCAGAGGAGGGATACTATTTTAAGTGCACGAAGCAGATGAAAAGAACCCACAAAATTAGCACTTAGTGCATTTAGCGGACTGGCAGGTGGAGGGTTTGATACGATCCTCAGGTTGGAAAGGGTTGGATTTCCTCGTACAGAAGCTGAACAGCATCCTCCTCCCAAATGAATTTCAGCCTCCAGCACCACCGTTTGCAGGCTGTGGTTTCAGAGGGTGTTTTTAGGAGCTGGGAGCACGTGCCCACCCACTATGTTAGGTGATCACGCACACTACAAGAGTGCAATTGCACAATCCAATTAGCTTAATTACGCAGCGGTGCTAGAAAAGCCCCAGTGCATGCTGGCAAAGCATTAGGAATCCAGAATTGTGGTAGCATCCGCCTCAGGAAGCTCAGAGGCAGACGAACAACCCATGCAGAAAGGTGACGGCTGCTTTTCGCACGCAATCTTCCTCTGGCAGGGACGTGCCATCAACCCTACAGGGTTGGAAATGGCCAAAGGAGGCGAGAAGCCTCCCCCAGGACATCCAGGAGGTCTGGCGCTGCATGGGGAATTGAACGCACTCCACCAGGCATTTCTAAATCGCAGGGCACTGCCTTGTGAGCAATTTAAGCTGATGAACATCTAAGTGGTGGGAAGAAACAGCCCCAGCCAAGCTACCTTACAACCTGCTGTAAAATTTCTTGTGTTTTCCTCCAATCTAGCTGGTGGTGGGGAGGCTGTGACAGAGGAAGGGCTATAAGCCAGGAGAGAAGGGGAGGGTTTTTTCATATCACCCAATATAAAAATTTCCTCTTCAGGTTCCCCTAGGCAGACCCACCACGCGCCGCCGACAGAGCCATTCCCTCTGCTCAGGCACTTCAGTGCTATGCTGTGGCTTTTGGCTCCGAACTCCTGGACACAAAGGACTGCAAGCCTCCATTTCCAAAGACTTTTCTTCATTTTCAAATCAATTTTGGGGCAGATCCTGAAACGTTTCACAGGAACTATTCACACATGCCACCAAGAAGTCCAGACCACCAGCCCAGGACTCTGCTCCAGGTTAAGGTGTCTAAACGCCGGCGCCCATCTGTATGTGTCTCCATTTCCACCACAGCCCATACCGTCAGCAAGGCTGGGAAAGCAGCTCAGCTCTCCCTAAAACAGATGTCTCCTCCAGGACAGCTGGATTGCTCTCTCCAAGCTCCTCTATGCTCCTCTTACCCACAGGGAGGCATCTAGCACCGACTGTGACACCCCAAGGTATTTCTCCTGGCCTTCAGCTGCTGTTTCAGAGAAATGCTGCAGTCCCACAGGCTCTGTGTCACATCTGCCAGTCCCATACATCTTCCTATAGAAGAATAATCCTTCTGTTGGGCTGCAACATTTCTTGAGAGCAGGAATCATCATCTAAGGATGTGCAGCACCTTCAGCACCTGGGTAATTTCAGCTGGGGCCTCCGGCTGCTATCGCAACCCCACTTCTGGGAGGGAGAGCGGGCAAAAACACGACCGTGGATCTGCACATGCTAGGGAGTGTCAAGACGATGCGTGGGATGTGCTTTCCTTTTGTTGTTCAGGTTTACTCTTCACTCTTCAGTCATTCTTGCTCCAGCTGTGATTAATTCTGCAAACCTTTTGGGGGATGCTAGCATTTTTATTAGTGTGCTGCTAATAAGGGAGGTTAATTAGTCCCTCCTCTCTCTCTGCTGCTTGGCGGTGGTAGCTGTCCTGGTGTGGTTTTACCCACAGCGGGCTGTGAGGGAAGAGCCATTGCTGGGGGAGCAGAGCCACGGCTGGTGCCTGTGCACTGGATCTGGAGCAAGGGGAGCACCAAATTCCACTCCTGGGTTCAACCAATCCCAGGTTTCCTTACAAAGCCTCAGCAAAAGGAGACCCCAGGATCAGAACACTGCAGTCTCCTTGCTGGTGGCTTCAAACCCTTGGGTGAAACAAGGGCTGCCTCTAGTTGGCACCCCAAAACCCTTCCACTGTCCCTCCAGCTGATGCTTTTGGGATGATCTAGGCATCCCGTCTCACCCTGCCCTGTCCTATGGGCCCTGCCTCTGAACTCTGCCCCAGTCCAGCCTGGACTCACCCTTGAGGTACCGGGAAGACCAGAAACAGGTGCCATGTTCCAGCAAGGTTCCAAGATACAATGAGATCAACCTGGTCTCTACTAGATACACTTCTGATCCCTCCTCCTTCTTCCACGTCCATGCTACATTTTCCACCTTGCGATCAGTTCACACTTGGGTTTCTTTCCTTCTCCTGTCATTTCCACGACCAGTCACTGTCTCTTGGCAGAAATTGCTGTAATGAGTCCCTGGGTGCAGGTCCATGAAGCCTATGTGCCCAACTCCACCTGTTCCATGCATCGCTCCTCACGGCCAGCCAGGCTTACCTGACAGCCCTCTGCTCCTCTCTCTACATCCACATCATGGCAGCCCCAGTGCCAGGTCTAGAGGTCAACCTAAGACTTGTGGGGCTAACAGAAATAATTTCATTAATCTGAATTCAAAATACACCAATTTGCCTCTGTGTGAGGATCACCCTCTCTAGCCAGCACATCCTTTTTAGCTTGTAGTACAAACGCTTTTTGGTGCCAATACTTGCGAGAAGATGCCAAAGTAGCTTCTCTGGGAAGTGACCAGCTTCAGCAGCTCTCGTGGGATGGGCCATGTGCTGGTGCCTCCACTGCAGAGTAGGGCTGGAGCCTCCTGCTCTTCATTTTTCAGGAGTCTGAACTTGTGAAGATACTTTGCATTTCATCTTCTCTCTCCTAGTGAAGCAGGAGTGTTCATCCTCCTGAAGCACACAGACTTTTTTAGAATAAAAGACATTTTCCAAGCAAGGATCTTTAGGAAAATGAGATACTTGATGAAAAAGTATCCCTTTACCTTCCCTCCCAATTATTTTTTAAGTATTATATAGATATGAAATAAAACATTTTTATTAAAATGTCAGCAAGTAAACAAAAAAAACCCGAAGAGATATTCCACAGCAAAGCCAAAATCAACTCTGAAAAATCACTAAAGCAGAAGAGTTAACCCCCAGACTGTAATTTCTTTCCTAGTGAGACAGTAAAGCCTCTAGAGCTCTCTGTGCAGAGGGACGACTGCAAAGTCTGGCATTATTTGATTTTATTGTTTTCACTTCAGAGTAATAACAGCCCTTCTCTAAGACCGAGGACTGGATTTGTCCTTATAATATGACCTTTTTGTAGCCTACACATAGCGGCAAAAGGACAAACTCTGGGAGTAAACGGACAAGATCTCTGGCTTTCTGCTGGTGGAAAGTCAGCTTTTATCCAGACTACTACTCGCTGTCTGTTCAAAAAGGCAAAGAAGCAGAAGAAAATGGCCACATACTGAAAACAGAGGGATAAATTGCTTCCTTGGGTAAATAGGAGCAGGTCAGTGCGGGATGGTCTACCACAAAGGAGTGGGAGTGCTGGTGGACGCAAAGCTCAACATGAGCCAGCAATGTGCCCTTGCGGCCCAGAAGGCCAACGGCATCCTGGGCTGCATCCCCAGCAGCGTGGGCAGCAGGGCGAGGGAGGGGATTCTCCCCCTCTACTCTGCCCTGGTGAGACCCCACCTGGAGTACTGTGTCCAGCTCTGTGCCCCCAATATAAGAAGGACATGGACCAGTTGGAGAGGGTCCAGAGGAGGCCACAAAGATGATCAGAGGGCTGGAGCAGCTCTGCTGTGAGGCCAGGCTGAGAGAGCTGGGGCTGTTCAGCTTGGAGAAGAGGAGGCTCCGGGGAGACCTTATAGTGGTCTTCCAGTACCTCAAGGGGGCTACAGGAAAGGTGGGGAGAGACTCTTCAGCAGGGCCTGGTGTGACAGGACGAGGGGTAATGGTTTTAAAATAGAGGGAGGTAGATTCAGATTGGATATTAGGAAGAAATTTTTTACAGTGAGGGTGGTGGAACCCTGTCCCAGGTTGTCCAGAGAGGTGGTGGATGCCCCATCCCTGGAAACGTTCCAGGCCAGGCTGTCCAGGGTTCTGAGCAACCTGATCTGTTTGGAGATGTCCCTGCTCCTTGCAGGGGGGTTGGACTAGATGACCTTTGAAGGTCTCTTCCAACCCTAACCATTCTATGATTCTATGATTCTATAATTCTAAAACCCATCCCTCCACACAGTACTAAGGTGAGGAACTGAGGTGGGGCTCCGCTGGTGGGACTGGCTCATCCCTTAACATCACCAGTGAGAAAAAACTTAATTCTGTTTTCAAACACATCTGATAAGATACCTTTCCAATGAAGCTACAAGGAAAGGGAATGACCCAGATGAAGGAAACTTATTTCAGTGTGTAGGAAGCATGAAGACCTTCCCAAACAAACCAGCTGGGCCTGAAATGTCAGGCAAATCCTTCCTCAAGGAGCGCATCAGTAGGTACATCAATCAGACAAGTCTTTCTTCCAGCATGCACATGAGTGAACGAATACCTCAATTACGGCTATGTGTTTCATTGCACATTGACCTTAAGAGTCCAATGCTTTATAGGAAGGAGTTTAATTCAATTAGCACACCCTTGGGGTTTTCAGCCAGCCTAGCAACCGACCCGCTGATGTAGGACATTTAAAGGTAGCACAGGGCACTGGAGTTCAAATGTACCATCTTCTCCTGCTTTCCATTTGCAGTCAAAAAAAAAAAAAAAAAAGGATGTCAATGATCCCAGTAGAGCTGGTATTTGTCGCAAAAAAATATCACAATGTTTGGTTTTGTAGTTTTAAAGGCAAGAAATATTGGCTGCTACTCTTCAGGCTTTCAAAGTATATTCAAGCACACATGCATACCATTCAGAGAACAAGGGGAAAGTCAAATCCGTAGCGTACCCAATGGAAGAGTCCTATATTGGGATCAGAAGACAATGAGAGGCCAGATGGCCTCTTCTTTGCTTGACAGCCCACTGGAGAAGCTGCTTTCCAGGTTGTAGCAGACTTGTTCTCCCATGGGTCAAACACAGGTATTATTTTTTTCTTTTGTACAGGACAAAGTGTTGGACAAGGCAATGCCCACGGGATCACTCATGACCTTGACCATACCAGTTGCCCATTCTTTGCTCTGTTTCTGAAGCTACAACATGATGCCTCAAGTCTCTGCTACAAGACCAGCTTAACCCAAGCCATTAAGGAGACATCTATTCCCCGACAGGATCTGACCTTGTTCATGCAGTTTGGCCAAACTGAGAAAATTGTGGCCAGCATCATGACATCCCACTCTGCCACCAGCTAGCTCAAGTTCTTCTTGACTGTGTAAGTGCCCCTACAGCCAGCCAAAACAGGGCCAAGGCATAGCCTTCACCTCTGTGAAACTGATGATCCACATTGCTAACAGTTAGCAGGGTTTGTGACACAGTTTTGGCTGATGGAAACTCACATTGACCCAAACAACCCCCAGGCAGTGACCATTCCCAACAGATGACACAGACAAATCGCAGCAGGTTGCCTCCCCTCATCCAGCACAGTCTTCCACCACCAGCCCAGCCACCTTCACATTCCCTGGGAGGTGCAACGCTTCACCCTACAGATATGTCACTCTGGCAGGCTACAACACAGCTCTCTCATTACTCCAGACCCTGGAAAAGACCACAAAGATGGTGATTACAGCACACCATGGCCACTATTCTCTCACTGAGGAGACCTGGAGCTTGGCACTGTGTTGTGCAGATGCGGCCAAGTTTGTGCATTGAATTTCTGCCGGTCTTCTGGGAAGAGGAAGGAAGACCCCACAGTTGTGGGGAAATACGAATGAGGTCACTTGAGGACCAGAGCATCTGCACAAGGGACACCATCTCTCCTACCCCAACCCATCAGAGGATGACTTGAGGGAGGAGGCGTCATTAATCCTAATTTGGAACACCAAATTTTAAACAAAGGAACACCTAATTTTAAACAAAGGTTTTTTTTTTTCTCAAGATGAGAAAATGAGGTCAAACCGGAAGGTCAAAAACTTTTGAAACACCAGTGACACTACAAAATCCATAACACTGGTGGCTGTGTTCCACGCTTCCCCTATCCAAGACATGGATAATGCCGTAACCCTTCTCCTTGGCCAGAATTTGGCAGTACAGCCACATAAGGGGTGTCCTTTACGGTCTGCACGTGTGAGTGGCCAGCAACGCCTGTTGCACCTGAACATTTGCACCGAGATGCTGCAGTGATGGTCTGCGCTCCGGAAGGCTCCGTGCTTGCAAGACTGCAAGAAAGAGAAGGAGGCAGCAGGGAGGGGAGACAAGATCTCAGAAAGCACTGAGGAAATCCAAGCATTGGGAACTGCTGAGGCGGATGTGCGCCGAATACCTAGAGGAATGGGCAGATGGGGAAAAAACAGCGAAGCTTTGAAAATTGCCGGTTGGTTCCCACTGCTTTTGCTCCAAGGATCGCAGGGATGCAGCAAGGGAGCGTGCCTGGTGAAGCAGGGGGAGGCAGGGGCATCGACAGCTCTCATCCCTCTCCAGGGTATCTCGGAGCGGGGGGAAAAAAAAAAAAAAAAGGAGAAAAACCATCCAGCGACCTCGCTGAAATTAGAAACTTAACAATGAACATGCTTCACATCCAACTTGCCCGTCTCGGTAGCCATGGAGACGGCTACAAATCTGTGTCAGCCGCAATCCGCTCTCCAGTTCCTAAAATTTAAACGAAAAAGGAGGGAGTGAGGGCTGGGAGGCAGGAGCGGGAAGAGGGAATTCCTCTGCACTGTTTGGCTTTGATGTGCATCACGTTTAAAGGCACAGGGGATTATCCGAGCCTGATGCTGGATCAAGCGGCGGCTGTGTAGCAGCTGATGTGTGCTGGCCACATTTCCCTTCAGCACAGCATCTCCCCGGCTTCCGTAACGGCCGCATTGAAACACGGCAGTGCCAAGGATGAACCCAATGCCACGGCCTTCCCAGGAGGCTGCAAAGTATCAGCATTGTCCTGGAGGCAGCGGGTTGAGGCAGCGCCTCGGAGGGGATGGAGGGACCAGGAGAGCCAGGAAATGAGCAGCTGACGACTCGGTGCAGAGCTTCAGAGGGGAAACACCCAGGAAGGAGATTGGTGGTCTCTGCATAGCAAAGAGGGCAGAGTCAGAGAGAAATTCCTGCTGCCAGGACGGCAGGAGAGAAGATGAAGCAGGGAGGAGATGGATGGGACCAGAGGCTTGTTTCTCCTGGGCTTAGAGGTCACAGCTGGGATTCAGGGCATGGATCACACAGCCCAGGTTAGGCAGACTTTTGGCTGGCTCTGTCTTCAAAGCAGCAAAAATACAGATATCTACATCGTTGGACAAGACTTACAGCCTCCTGGACTTGTAAGCAGGTTCACGAAGGAGTAGGAGTGGCACACTGAACCTGTGACTACACCGAACGATCATGGAAAGCTGCCCTCTCAGCTAGGCAAGAGCAGGGGATGTAAGGAATAACAAACAGCCACTCCCCAGACCTTCATGGAGAAATTCTCCCCCATCTGCGCAAAATGCAACCAACCAACCAACCAACCAACACCGCTCCCGCTCTCATCAGTCAGTCCACACCCTGGACAATTATGAGAATTTGGGTAATTTTTACCTCTTCTGCATTTCCTTTTATTTGTGCTACTTTTGGTTGGTTTGGCTTATTTTTGCTACCATGCACCTCAATCCTACTTGTGCTGCTACATGGAGTTGAAAACAACGTATAGCATGAAACTGAAGGGCTGCAGGAAATCCAGCAGTACAAGGAGAGGTTAGAGGAGGCTGAAACTCTTACAGCAATGAAATAATACTGAAGAATACACCACCAATGCTAATTTCATAGAAACATAGAATCATAGAATGGTTAGGGTTGGAAAGGACCTTCAAAGGCCATCTAGTCCAACCCCCCTGCAAGAAGCAGGGACATCTCCAACCAGATCAGGTTGCTCAGAGCCTCATCCAACCTGGCCTTGAATGTTTCCAGGGATGGGGCATCCACCACCTCTCTGGGCAACCTGGGACAGTGCTCTACAACCCTCATTGTAAAAAAATTTTTCCTAATATATAATTTATACAATGCTGTTCTCAAACCACCCCATGGTGAGTATGGATGATCTACAGAGTTACAAAGCAAGGAAGAGCTCAGGGCTGTTCTCAACTCTACACCTCTGAAGACTCCTTGGGGGATGCTGTAGGGCTTCCCATCAAGGTCACTAGGGAAAGTTGGAGGTGTCCATGCAAAGAGCTAAGAGACACGGACTATTCTGACCAGCTCCATTTGCTCCAAGGGCCCACCCACTGAATTATCCACAGGTGACCAGTGCAGAAGCAGGGTGCAAGTTGAAGCCACGATGATGGACAAAGCAAGCTGGTCTCTCATCAATTTTTGTGTGACTGGAGCGTGCTATTGGCCACAAATTCAGCATAATCCACCAAAACCAACCTAATTTCCCCCTACATTCATTCCCTGTTCCACCACGTTGCCACTAATATTACACGGAGATTTGAGATCCAAGAACAAGTTATGCAGCAGAGAAAGACACTCAGAAAACCATCTCTTGGGCACGGATGCTGAAGAGAAACACACCTCACAGTGACTGCAATAACAGAATGACCTACAGCTCCTAATTCATTAATCACTTCTTCGGAATAAGCCTTATTCCAACAGGGGTGAGATTACCTCGCTCACCGCAATGCACTGTCACACAAGTTAGCACTTGATTAAGGTCTGAAATGTGCATGGAGGATTTATTGAAATGGTCTCACTTGCTGCAATGCAATTAATTAGAGGTACATTGCCAGCCAGGTATATTTTTAATGCTATCTGATCAATCTTCAAAAAAGGGAAAGAGAAAAGAAGAAAAAAAGGACAAATTTCACTCATTTTAAATCAAGAAATTAAATGCATCAGTGTAACTTCTCCTTCTAACGCATAGAGGTTCTGCTTCTCCTGTCTAAGAAAAGCCCTGCAGAAGGCAGTTTTGCTGAATTTTGGGTTTCCCAGCAGTGAAGTGTAGCTGAAAGCAGCACTTGGAGTGGAAGGAAGAGAGTAACCACGAACACTCGACGTCGCCTGTTGAACAGAGATACATGAACACCCCACCCTGACTAATTAGCAGGGACCTACTCGTTATGTGCATTGCAGTAACTTTCTAATTAATTCGTTCACGTTTGCAAAGCCATTGAAAGAGGCGAAGCATTAAATATAGATGCTAAATACAAGGGAATAAATAGCAACCAACACTCAGCTCTCCAGGTTCTCAGGCCTCGTCAGCAGGGACGCTCGCTCACTGCCCAGAGCAGACTCCTTAACTAAGGCCCGTTAAGTGCATTATTAATTTTTCAGTAGCATCTACCAGACCTAATGAAGACTCGGTTACGCTATGCACGAGTATTCTGCCCAGAAGAGCTTTAAAATCTCCAGCCTCACGGCTGGTTAGGGTCACTGCTGACCTGCATCCTGGCCATAGGATGGTCTGGGCACAGACCAGTGTCCCCTTTGTAGCCCTGAGTCCTCCTGCCGCCCATTTTTGTGGTCCCACAACATGGACACGGGATGAATCGGACAGCAATCACCCATCCTGCCACTCCCAACCCGGACTCTTCATTAAATGGTTTTATTTTTGACTCTTCTTGCTGCCATCGAGTAAAGACAGTTGCAGCACCAGGAGAAAACAAGAGCCAGGGACCTTTCTACAGCTTCTACAAAACCATCCTGGCATCCAGAATAGGGTAGTCACATTCAAACTGCCTGCTGGGAATGGTCCCTGGTCCCACCAGGCATCAAAACAAGCAGTTTGGATGTGCCGATGTATTGTCTGCTGGATTGCGTGACAGATCTCAGCACATCCTGGATGGTACCTGAAGTTCTCAATTGAAGATGGTATCTAAAGATATCCAGACATCTGGATGGTATCTAAAGTTCTGGTGACCAGCAGGACCCTGCAGAGCTACTCCTCTTGATGAAGGTTCTTACAAACAGTTGTTTCTGCATCACAAAGTCCTTGATCTGATCCCACTGGCACTGGTTAAAGAAAAAAAATAATCCTGTCATCATAAGGAAAAGCTTGAACACAGGATTCAAGACCATCTCAAAGGCTCTCAGCAGGCAACAAAGGCCATCCCTACTGTGGGGACATCGGTGGAGATGTCCTCTTTCAGACTAACGTGGAGGTGCAACTTGGAGTTGGATATCTCTTGCTGCTAGCCTTCATTTTTAAAGCTAAGAGGGAATTTCAGTTTGAGCGCAGGGGTCTGCATTGGTTGCACCTATAGCAAGAAGACAGCAGTTGATAGTTTAAGACATCTTAAATTCAGACAGAAAAATCACCTCCTTCCCTTGTGAACGGCTACCTTCCTCAGCAGCCCACAGTTATGGGCTGACCTCCACAGAAGGTATCAGCTTCCTGAAATCTATCCCCAGATTACTTCTCATGAAGGCCAGTGGGTTCCCAAATTGGTCCATCCACTGCTATTTCATCACACATGATGATCAGGGGGGGCAGCATTCAAAAAATACCCTCTTTGAACGTCACCTCACGACCTCCAGGTGCTGAGGAGACAGGTTTATAATCTGTGCAGCCAGGTGGCATGTTCCCTTAGTTTAGGATTACATCAATTATCCCTATTTTTAGGCTGAAGGGTAAAGTCCCGTAGTCCACAACAGAAGCAAACAACTCCCAAAGAAAAGGTATTAACATATCTTTATATGCCAGTCTTTGTTAAGCTCCATGAGGGATCCATCAAGAACCAGAAGCCTACTGATTTCCAAAGCCTGGAGTATTTCCAGGATTCAGTTCTGCTCCAACCCAGCTGGTTTTTCCCCCCCTTCTTTTTCTTTCCTTGTTCTGTGTTATCTGTGGGAGTTCGCTCGCCTCAGAGTACCTCCTTGTACTTCCTTGAGCTTGTGCCATTATTATCCTCCCTGCAGAAACTCTTGTACGGAAGGTTTAAAACGCGTGATGCATTTCTTCATTTGTGGCTGCATCCCCATCGCTGTTAGCAGCCAGAAAACACACCTTATTAGAATTTTCTCTTTGATTAAGCCTGTAAGTTAATCACTTCCTTGCTGACCTGCCCCCAAGACTTGCCCCAAGACTCCTTGTGCAGATCTCCTTATTTTTCAACTCATTATAATTCATCTCCGCAAGTGCTGTGAACTCTGTGCCAGACACCGCACGGTAAGAGACCATCTTGATGTACAAACAGGGACACTGTTAAGTAGAGGTAGAAAACCTCTGAATGATGCTCTGGACTCTCCACGTCCTCCTTCTTGACACAGCGCTATCAAGACACAGGATTTGGGAGCGTGGCAAAGACAAGTTACGCAATGAACTTCCTAAATTCGGGTTTCAATGTCACAAGAAGCTTTCTCGTGCCTTCACCTCTCCTCCGTGACATCATTTTGCCTTTCAAGGGCAAAAAGCAAACAAAAGCGGCTTTTGAGCCATTCCACCACCTGGCTGTCCTTGCTTTGTTTCCCAAGCCTGTGTGACAGGACAGCTCACAGCAGAAACAGAACAGCAGCTGGTACAAAGTCGGCACTTCAAGTGCTTTTGGACATCCACTCTCAAATGCTGCGTAGGTTGGGGGACGATGACGGGCCGTGAGAGCCCGGAGGCACTTTTATTTCCATTTTGAGACAAGCTGTGAAGTAGGACAGGAGAGCGGGAAGGTCAGTGGTTGGAAGTGGCCTGGGACACCTGCCTCAAGATGGGATGAATAACTGTTCTGGTTTTATTTAATGAAGGGGGGGCTGTGGTGGTAGCTTCTGTAGGAAACTGCTAGAAGTTGCTCACCTTTGTTCAGTGGACTCGGCCGGGCCTAGGGCGGACTCGCTGCTGGCCAAGGCCGAGCTGATTGGTGGCAGAATGTTCCGTGATAATGCCTCTGCGGTAACATATTTAAGAAGGGGAAAGCAGGAAAAAAAAAAAAGAAGTGAAGAAGCAGAAGCGGGACACAGAGAGGGGGAGGCGCGAGCCTTGTGGGCCTTGCAGGCCTCACCCTCTGGCCTCCCGCCGGGCGGCCGACTGGGCCCAACTCGGCCCGGCCCGGCTGCAAGAAGTGGAGAGGAGATGAGATGTGAAGAGATCCTGAGAGGCATCTGCCTGCTTGTTGTGAAGAATTTCTTGTGAGAGGAACGGCTGCAGACGCCAAGGTCAGTGCAGAAGGAGGGGGAGCAGTAATGCGGCTCCTGGCCAAGATTCCCCTGCAGCCTGTGGTGATGACCATGGTGGAGCAGGTTGTCCCCCTGC